>JAPPVO010000059.1:5140876-5354821 GCA_030407325.1 Camellia japonica
CACCATAGATGAAGTACAAGATCAAGATCCCTGGTATTATGACATTTGAACTTCTTGGAAAATGAGGCTTATCCACCAGGGGTGCATGCCAAAGATAAGAGGGCAATTCGAAGAATGGCTGCTCAGTTCATCATCTGCGGAGGTAAACTGTATAAGAGGGGTCATCTTGGGATGCACAAACTGCGTGTTGATGCTGAAGAATCTAAGCGCCTAATGGAGGCCATCCATGGAGGAGAGTGCAGAGCGTACATGAGCGGGCATGCTAGCTTGGAAGATTCTCAGGCAGGGTTATTACTGGTCAACCATGAAGGAGGATTGTATTGGCTTTGTTCGGTGATGCCACAAATGCCAGATCCATGCAAACCGCATGACTATTCCGCCGTTGAAGCTATACAACATGACTTCACCGTGGCTGTTTTCAATCTGGGGGATTGATGTGATTGGGGCAGTTACTCCGAAGGGGTCGAATGGGCATGAGTATATTCTGGTAGCGATAGAATTCTTTACAAAGTGGGTCGAGGCCCAATCCTACACCATGCTGAAGTCATCACATGTTGCTAAGTTCATCAAAAACAACATTATCTGTCGCTATGGTGTCCCGAATGAGATTATTTCAGATAATGGTTCCCACTTCAAGCAGGAGGTGATCGACTTGTTGGAGAAGTACGTGGCTTTTCATAAGTCATCCACATATCGGCCGCAAACCAACAGAGCTATTGAGGCCGCCAACAAGAACATTAAGCATATACTGTAGAAGATGGTGGAAACCTATAGAGACTGGCCAGATAAGCTGCCATTTGCTCTTTGGGGCTACCGGACTTCAATTCGAACTTCTACTGGGGCAACTCCGTACTCCTTGGTCTATGGGATGGAGGCTGTTCTGCCTATCGAAGTTGAGGTTCCGTCACTGCAGGTCATGGCTGAATGCCAGATAGCTGAGGCAGATTGGCAGCAAAGCAAGTTCGAAGAACTCATGCTGTTTGACGAGAGAAGGCTGAAAGCACTGTATCATGTCCAAGGTTATCAACGGAGAATTACCAGGGCTTTCAACAAGAAGGTTAAGTCCAGGAATTTAAAAGAAGGGAATCTGGTGCTCAAAGACAACCGAACTCCCATCCATGACCCTAGGGGCAAGTTCAGACCTAATTGGACTGGTCCCTACATCATCAAGTCAATCTGGTCGAGGTGGAGCTGTCGTTCTTATGGACCTAGATGGCCATGAGTTTTCCCAGCCGATCAACATGGACAAGTTGAAGAAAACCCGAAAGGGCGACCTAGGCAAAAGTTAGAGCATAAAAAATTTGAAATAATAAAAACTGAGATCGCAAGGTTGAAAACCCAGAAAGCGCGGCCTTGGCTAAAGTTAGAGCGCAAAAGGAGAGTGTTAATACACGAGTGAACCTGAACCGAACTACGTAAGGCTTGATTCCCATCTTTGGGATACGTAGGCAACTTTATTCTGAAGTCTAGCCATAAACACTTCCCAGATCAACTTTGTCCATGTGATCATCTTGGTCATCTCTGTCTTTTCTGCATTCAAGAGCTCGGTTGTGATCTCCAGTGCAATGCTATTCAGACAAGGGGCAACTTTCCAGTTGATTGGATCTGGGATTGTATATCTCAGCGATAGATCTCAGGCGTGTCCAGTTGTGATCCATATCGACAATGGTTTTGAAAAGTTTTAATAAAAGTTCATTTTGTTCAAATTAATCTTTTACAACTTAGACCTTTTTTGTACCAAAATGAAAAATTTTCAGTACCCACGACTTTCAATTTCATTGATTTCATTACAGAGTTCTCTTGCTCTTGATACAAATTGAAGTTGCTTTTTATTACATTCATAAAGAAAACTTGAAAGTATAGATTAAAGCAATAAACGGGGCATAGTAAGTCAGGTGTTCCTGCGCCCCCTCCCAGAGCTTATGGAAGCTTCTGACGCCAAAATAGGCGCAGTCTGTGCCTCATCTTCAAGCCAAGTTATGCACTCGCAAAAAGGGCACAACAGAAATAGGGAGCAGGGGTTAGAAGTTCTCTTGTTCTCCATGTTGTGGCATACCGAGCTAGTTGTGAGCCTCGGATCAGAAATGAAGCTGGGTACCCTATCCCCTCTTCCGGGCAAGTCTAGTCGCGGCCGAACTGACGCCGGAATCGAAATGGGAAGTAGAAGACACAGTGCGTCAGGCCAATCAGCTGAATCCCAGGTTGGCAAGACATGTTGTAGCTCATTGCTGGCAGATTAAGCCAGGGGTAGCGCCAAGCAATGTCGACAGCGGATAGGCTGCACATCCATTCGCACCACCATCTCTCATCTGGGGCATTAAGTAGTTGTTGCCGGAAGAAATAGCCGCGTGCTAAATATGCTGGCCATGAGTCCACTACTTTCAACTTATCCATGAGCCATATCTAGGGAAAAAAAAAAAGATTAAAGAATTGAGAGGTGTACATGGAGAGAAAAGTGAGAAAGGGTTTTGAGAGAAAAACAGAGCCTGAGTTCCGAGTGATGTGAGAAATACACACTTGAGAAGGGTGGGAAACATTACCTATAAGAGTAGTGGACTCCCTGCGAATCTGGTTGTCTCTCGGCGACGGAAAGCATCCAAACCCATCAGAGTCTCAGCTAGTGTCATGTCAATGCAGCTCTTGCCCTCCTTCAAGCCTTGGGCAATCTCAATCAAACGGACACTAGACCCTCCAGAGCCTGGGGCAAACAAGAAATGAGACAACATGCATAAGCAGAGGGCGTGTTGCCGAAAACTCTGCCAAAGATGGTCACTACGGTCACTGGTGTCAAAAAACCGATGAATCAATAAGCTCAAAATATCCAGCTCCCCGTCGCGAATCAAAGACCGAGCGTCATGCAAAGTAAGCCCACACATCCGTCCTAAAGCTTGGATGTGGCCAAAACGGAATTGGGGCAAAATCTCTTCATCACGCCGAGAGTCCATCAAAGTTTGGAAATCTTCAAAAGTGGGACATATCTCTTGTCCGCCAAAGCTAAAAACGTGAGTTACCGGATTGCAACACCTAGCCGTGGCATGGAGGAATGGAAAACACAGCAGGGTGCGGCTCAGCGTGAATAGTGCATTTATTTCGAAACCTCGAAAATTCAACTTTTCCGAGCCATCCAAGTTTGCAATCTAATTTGTGAGGTTTTAGGCAAGAAATGCTTCCATTTGGGGCAAAAACAAAGTTGAAATGAAGGCATCATGAAGCTGGAACCTTTATAGAAGATAAGGCATTAAGTGGAGGACAGATGGCAACAATCTAGAGCTTCTCAAAATAATTGGCCGACCAGCCAGTTTAAGTAGTCAACCGGCTACCTTTACTGGCCGACCGGCCCTTTTAAGTGGTCGGCAGTGAGAATAAGTGGCCGGCAATTGTCCTAAGTGGCCGGCAGCCACCCCTTGTCTCCAACAGAGAACCTTTAGCCTTCATGTGTGCTGAAGATGCTGAAAATCTGTGTTTTGTTCCACTCTGGATGCGTTCTGCTGTGGTTTTGTTGACTCATTCTCGAATTTGTCACTTTTGTTTATCGAGTTGTTGCAATTTTTTTTATCAAGTTATTTTTTTGTTTATCGAATTGTGCATTAGTTTTCTTTGCATTGTCTTATTTTGTTTGTTGGTTCGCTACCTGACTAAGACAATGCATTTTGAATGTTCAATGATTCATCAATCTCACTTTTGTGTAAAATGGTGCGATGCGATGCTCAGAATATAAAATACAACACTTTTTGAACAAAAAGCTGTTTTCATTCCATCATGGTTTCTTTTTACAAAAGCGTGCAAGTTTTAAAGAAAATAAAACTGCCTAAGGCTGTACAATATGCTAATACTAAAGCAAAAAGAGAAATAAAGCAAAAAAACATCTTAATCGGTGCCATCCAGCTCAGGATCAAGAGGCCCTCTTCATCCTCTTCCTCGGCTGAGAAGACTCTGCACCATCACCGTCAGCACCGCTGTCTGAACCAGAGCCATCCTCGGCATCGTCGCTGCCCTCAGAACCTAAGCCGGTGCCATCGCATCCACCCTCGGATGACTCTAACTGGGACTCGCTGACTCCTCGTCCCCACTAGACTCGTCGTCGTCGTCGTGTGGGACAGGCTCCCGACGTCCCCCTCAGCTGTGCGTCGGAATCTCTCTCTCTGCCGCTCGAGAAGGCTCTGAGGGTCCTGTCTGCAAGGGTGTGACCTGAAAAGACAGTTTTGAATACATCAGCTACAGTGTATGTATCAAGTGCAAGTATGTTATGCAGAGTATATGCAGAAATCAGATACAGTATGTACGTGCAGTGTGTCGTGTCAGATGTGATCTATACATGCGATGCATCAGTGCAGTGAGATGTCAGTTTTAGTGTATCAGCAGAAGTATGATAAATGCAAGAGAATCGAAGGGTACCGGAATGCCATGGGAAGTCAGCATCATCTCTCTCCGCAAGACCATGCTTTCTAATGAGGCCATCGCCTGGAGTAACCCCTCAACATACTCTGCAGAGGGCTGCAAATGCAAGTTGAAATCATGAGTACATGAATGCATAAGAATCTGAGTCAAACTGAAATGAAATACATAAAAGTTGTAAAGTATACCGGTGGTGAGCCAGCTGTCCTGACGTATCGGTGATCAGGCAACGGGGGCTCCAATGGTATCCGATAAGGTATCTCATACCGCCAACCTGTCAGCTCAGTCGGGGGATCAGGCCATCCGACGCACTGCCTAGTAGAAGGCATCCCTCTGACCTCACCTCTCGGTGCCCGGGCCCTATTCGTCGAAAGGGTATCCGCTGCCCGAGCTCTCTTCGTCGAGGGAGTGCCTGCCTCCCGAGCCCTGCTCGACGAAGCAATAGCAGTTGTCCTCCCCGTGGGAGCACGAACGCTTGCCAATAGGGGCATGAGGTATGCCTGGATGTAGGTCGTGAAGTCCCCCTCCCCAATGAATCGGTCTACGTCTTAGCCTCGCATGACGTCAATAAGCCCTGAGGCGAGAAGCTCTCTGTGTCCCGTATACACGGTAGGGGTGGCAAGGGAACTGACTGTAATGGCAAGCCCAGTACCTGACGCATGAAGCGCTTGCCAAGAAACCAAGCGCGGCCTGCGGGTCCCTCGAGCAAGATCCGATATCGGGAAGCACCTCGAGCTCTGGCAAAGTGAAATCGAGCAAACTCTGGCATCGCCTCCCAGGACTGCCATACGATCTGCAGACAACAAATGCATTAGTTGTCAATAGATATACAAAATGAAGTGAAGTTGAAAATAGGAAAAACTATGGGTTTTGTGCTACCTCGGACACCCGCACAGTGTCAAAATACTGGTGCAAGTATGGAATGGTCTCTCGGGCCTTAGGCTGGCACCGACCATCATATCGACGTGAGTAGGGTACCTCGGCCGGCACCTCAACCTCTAGCTTAGGAGCAAGTGCTGGGAAATAGGTGTATACCCATAGCTGTAAAAAGCAAGATGGTGGCAGTGAGAATACATAATACAGATAATGCAGAAAGCAAAGTATGGTACAGTGTGCAGAAAGTACAAGCGCAGAGCAGAAATGAAACTGTATGTGCAGTGTTCAATGTCCGCAGTATGCAGAAAGTGAAAAACAGAAAGCACGGCAGAAAATGTAAAGCTGAAAAGTAAAGCATACCTCCCAGGCTCGTCAATAGCCGCCCACTCTATCCTCGCTCCTGCGGGAGGTCGAGCTCGTGTAACAATAAAGGGTAATGAGGCTTGTGCCGCCCCAGTCATAGTGCCGCACTTGGGACAGGTCCACTAAGGCACTCAGCAAATATAGCCCCACTGTGTTCCCTCTGTCAGCAAACAGGGTAGTGCCAAAGAGGAACATGAGGAAGCCTCAAGCGTCGTAGGCTCTTTCCCTCTGAAATGGTCAGCGAACCAGGTGTACCGGACTAAGCCTGATGAGTGAAAAATGGGCGGGTGTACTCCTAGCAGATAGGTCCAAGCAGGCTCCCACTCACCCATGTCGGAGTCATAGGGGATTGGCTGGCCTCCCACCTCCAGGCCTGTCAATATCGCGAAGTCGTATGGGGTCATCATCATGTCCCCAGTGGTAGAGAAATGAAAGAAGTTGGTGGTGTCCCACCATCTCTCTACCATTGTGCCTAAAAAGGTCCTACTCGCAAAGAGACGCGAGAGCCCCGAACAGAATAGGCCGAATCCCGCATCGTCAACAATCTGGCGCACTCCGTCAGGGAGCTCCAGGTACCACTCCCTCGCCGTGGTGGACCCGTACCCCCGAGTGAAACAGGTGTCCATCTGTGAGAATGAGCAGAAGTACAGTGTGTGAATGTGTTTAGAATGAGCAAAAGTACAGTGTGTGAATGTGTTCAAAACGAGCAGAAATACAGTATGCATGTGTTCGGAATGAGCAGATGAAACACAGAGTAGAAGTGCGAGCCTATACAAGAAATGTAAAGTACGTCGCAAAAAATGTAGAAGTACAGTGTGTACCTCAGCGGCATCGTGGCATAAATGGGACTCGGGCTCCCGTAGCAGCAGATCTATGGGCGCGCTGTGCAAACCCAATGAAATGGCGCACTGTGCTAGGTGGTAGCACATGTACCGCAGGATGGTACTGTAATAACCCGACCCTCATACCTATTCTCTGATATATTTTCAAACCCTGTGTTGTGTTTTTGAATGCTTATTGTGAAATTCTTTAAGAAATTATGGTTAAGTAGGGGAAATTCATGTTTAAGGACGTTTATCTGTTAGATAACAAAAGTATCTATTGCATTACCAAGTTAGGAGCAGAAATTGGAAGTCTTAGGGGCTTAATTAACTAAAATTGATTTTATATATGTGATCAGCATAATTTTATGTAATATTAAGCATGTTTGGGAAATTTCAATTTCAGATGTTTAAACGAATGATTTTTGTCTTTATTCAAACTATATATATATATATATATATATGTTGATGAGAAGCCTCAAGACTTAGAACATTTCATATATTTTTGGGGGAAAAAGAAGAGAGGCTAAGGACAAGGGAGAGTAGGAAGAATTGAAGCCAAGGTAAGTTGAATTTCCCTAACCTCATCCTCTTCCTCAATTTGAAATAGGAAGCCTTGATATTGTATGAAGTTTTGTACGTGGGTGTGGTCAAGACTTGGTATGATAATCTTATTATTAATGAATTTTGGATGCAAATCAAGTTATTTAATGAGAGCACCATCTTGTTCCCTTGCTTATCAAATTGATATTCATGCTTATACGATGTTTTTGGTATATCTATGTTAAGTGTGTGAAGTTAGGAGCCTCAAGAATGAAACTATGTTGTTGAACTTCAACTTTTCTTTTAATCAATTGAGTGATGTTCATGGGCTTTATTCAATTCAAGTTAGAATAAATTATGGTGTTGTACTTTTAATTTCCATGCTTTTGAATCATGATTTAGTATTTAAAAGTTTCAATTTAGGGCCTTTTAAACACTCCCAAAAGAACCAAATTTTGTAGCAAATTTCGGACTGGAAGTGCAGAATTGCTGCACGTGTGGGAGTCATGGCCGCACGTGCAGGAGCCAATCGCCGCACGTGCGGGGGTTGTGGCCGCACGTGCGGGAGAAGAACAATTTTTGGGTTTTCATTCTGCCTAAAAAGCACGTGCGAGAGCATTTTGCTGCACGTGCGGGGGGAGTTTGCCGCACGTGCAGGGCTCACAGCCGCACGTGCGGCCCATGCTGAAAAATCTGAATTGCTCCGTTTTGCGTGTAGAACCCTCTAATATTGCCGGAATGTGTATTTGATGTCTTTCTGATATGTATTAATTCATTCGAAATGAAGCGAAACAGAATGTAATTTGATATGAAAAATAACCTAAAGTGTGAGTTTTGAATGTGTGCAGGGCACACTACGGGCGGAACAAGCATGTCATCCCAACACTGTGAGTAGTAGTACCATTATATGCTTCAAAAGTAGCTAATGCTTGACATAAGTGTTATGTTTATACATGATATACAACTATGCTATGTTCCAAGTATGTAAATATATAAGAAAGAAATGTGAAAAACGTTCATTCAAGAAGACTCTAAAACCAAGTTACTCTGTTATTGTAATATGAAACAAAGTGCTACACGGAACTAAGTGCTACAATGTGAGCCACCTCTAGAGTCCGTGTGAGACACCTCTTGAGTTCATACACGCATGTTCAAGGGCTTAGTGCCACATGATTCAAGGGCTTAATGCCAACTTATTCAAGGGCCTTGTGCCACCATGTTCAAGGGCTTAACGCCACCATGTTTGAGGGCCTTGTGCCACCACGTATAAGGGCTCACAGCCATCATGTTTCAAGAAATCATGTTGCAAACCACGATGTTTTAAAAATGGGCTAAGGCCGTCATGAAGTTAATACGGATTCAGACTGCCTATATATGCATCGTTTATGCTCGATTGTATTATATTTCAAGTCAAGCACTGTGTTATTTATGTATTACTATTCACTGAGCTTGACTCACTCTGTGTTACGTCTGTTTCTGTAGGTAACCAACCGAGTGGTCAGTCCTAGCCACGACATCCGTTCTCTTTTGTCAACTTTCATGCGTCCAGGCACTACTTGAAGCCATTTATTTTTGTAAAGTTTGTTAAATGTTGGCTTATTTATGGTTACCCAATTAAGGTTGATGTATAGAATTTCATTATTTTTGTATACGCCCACTTATAGAGCTGGGACTGTATATGTATATGCATATGTATGTGTACTACCGATGATCCGGAGTATAATTTAGAACTTTATCTATCTTCTATGATATATATGATGCATGTGTTATATAAGATCCTGACATGTAGAAGTAGCTCAATGGAATTTGTTTTGTGTCATTATTTTCCTATTAATGCTTCCGACAAGGCCCCATATGTTATATACAACAGGTTAAAGGTTCGTTATCCAAACGGGTCATGCCCAAACTTTTAGGGACGGGTTTGAGGCCGTGACAGGTACGTCGCGGGGTCGAATGGACGGATCCTCGGTGGCAATGGGATATGCTCCGGCTCCTCCTCCACCCTAGGAGAGCCTCCGCCATGTGGGACATCGTCTGCCATCTGAAAGGAGGGTGAAAGACAAAAAAAAATGAGCAAAATGGGACGAAAATGCGAAAAGTCAACAAAAGTCAACTCCCGGGAAGAGAAAAAGTCAAACAAAGTCAAAGCCTGGGAAAAGGCACCAAACTCAAGACAAACTTGGGGGAAACATACCTCAAATGGTGAAAATGGAAGAAAAGGCTCCGAAAACAACTTTTGTTCGGTTCAAAATGAAGAGAATCGGAAGTTTTTCGTGAATCAACTTCGCGAGGGGCGTTGGAAAACACGTGTGGGGCACAGATCTAAGGAGGAAAAGTGTCTAGGAGCAAAAAGGAAGGGTTTTTGGCTTTTTATGTGTGAAGAAAAGTGATTTGGATGGGTGTTTTTAAAGTCCCCTGTCTCAAAGGACAAAACTGCCCTGATTTTCCTAAACTGGCCGACCGACCACTTGGGTGGCCGGCATAAATGGAAAGTGGCTGGCAGGTTCCCACTATTCCCTCTAAGTGTTTTCAGACTGTTGTGTGTCCTTGGGTTCTAAGAAATGCAAGTTCTTATCAAAGTTTGATTCAAAATGCCTCCGCGGAAGCCCAGAATCGTGTTCGCAGTACGCGAGGGTCATCACCCTTCAACACAAGCAAGGTGTATCCTTTTTAACATATTGCAACTCTTCCGAGAGGTAAATCAGAAGTTGCTTTTAAAGTCATCTTTATCGAGCATGCCTTGTTATCACATAGAATTTGCATGTTGCATTGAACATGCATTCTAAATCATCGCATAGAGCATGTATTACCATGTTTGCATTGAATATGCATCGTTGATTATCTTGCATGGAATATGCATTGTTGATTATCTTGCATTGAATATACATCTCGCATTGCATGTGCATCACTGTCATTCGTCTCGTATGAGACATGCATTGTATTGTATCGTACCTGTTAAGTTTCTTTCTCATGTAGGCACGATATTGTATGTACGGTTCATTTGAAGCTGGCGCAACCAGACGATATTGCATGTACGGTTCATTCAAAGGGATCCCGGGTAAAACCATTCCTCTCTCGCATTTTGTTGGTTAGAAGCGTTTGGGACGGGTGCCCGACACTTATACCTCTCTGCTTTGGTTAGAAGCATTTGAACCGTGTGTCCGACACTCATAGCACCTTGTCGATTAGAGACATTGGGTCGTGTGCTCGATGTTTATTATCCCTTGGTTAGAAACACTTGGATACGCCCGGTGTTTATACCACCCCTTTGGTTAGAAGCATTGGGTTGCGGACCCGATATTTATACTGCCCTTTCGGTTAGAAGTGTTTGGATCGCGTGCCCGACACTTATGCCGCCTCGCAGGTTAGAGACATTAGGTCGTGTGCCCGATGTCTTTACCACCTTGCCCCCTTTGTTAGAAGCGTTTGGGGCATGTGCCCGATGCTTATACCTTGCTTTGGTTGGAAGCGTTTAGGGGCGTGTGCCCGACGCTTATACCTTGTTTCGGTTGGAAGCGGTTGGACCGTGTGCCCGATGCTTATACCACCTAGTTGGTTAAGAAACATTGGGACGTGCTCCAGTGTTTATACCACCCTACGGTGCTTGCACCACCCCCCATTTTCCCTCTCGCGTGTGGCGCATTAGGATGCTTTGGTTAAATGCATCCGAACTGACTCTGATGCTTATACCGCTATTTGCTTTCATCGCATAATATTTGAATGTGTTTCACTTGTTATCATTGCTTCATTCCCCGTGTGCGCCACGCGTTGGGATCTTGTTCGCCGTCTCGGGTGCGCTCGACGGTTGTTTCTCTTTGCCTTTCCTGCATGAGACGTAGTTAAGCTTGCATAATTTTCTTACATCCTTTCTGTGTGAAATATGATTCAACCTGTGATTCTCGCGCGTGGCGTGTTTATTTACTTACTTCTTCTTATGAGTGAGATGGTTATACTTGTTGGTTCACTTAAAATGTCGTATTTTCTTTGCATAATTCTTGCATTCAAATGCTTCGTTACAGCCCTATTTGCATAATCATATGTTATGCTCTTGCATTGTGCATGTCATTGCATTTTGCCCCTGCCTGCGGGTGCATCTGTATTGTTATCCTGCCCGTTTGTCTAAGTCTTCAGCCTCATCAAAAATGGGTCGTCTCTGGGCTTTGACATTCACTCCCATCATTTCATGACTTCTGAGTTCTGTTAAAGAAGGGCAACTGTAGACACCCCATTTTTGACCGACCTCAAGACTTTGACGTCATCGGTTGTGCACTCAATGATTGCGCATGTTTGTGCTTGTTTTGAGCGCCCGAGGGTCTCGGCTGAGTGTCATGTCTTTGAGCCTCTTAAGACTTTATGTTTTGGCCTTGGTTTTTGGGCCAAACCTTGATGCCTTTTGCCTGAGGGAGGGGAAGGGCTTGCCGGCCACTTGTGGCATCTGCCGGCCACTTTTCTCTCTTGTAGGCCACTTGGAGTGGTTGGCCGACTAGGGGAGGTGGCCGGCCGACCAGCTTACCTGGCCAGCAGCCAATTTTTCTCTTTTTTAGATATTTTCAGATCTTTTGAGCTAGCTGTGGCTCACTGAACTCATCATCAATACACGTGTATGGAGGGATGGAAACAAACTTTTAGCTTGTCAAGCAAGTTGTTGCTTGCTTTCTCTATATAAGGGAAGGTCCCTCCCCTATTAGAGGGGTTCAAAAAAATCTCAGAGCTGAAATCTCTCTCTCTCTCTCTCTCTATATATATATATATATATATTGAGCTTAAAAGTGTGTTTTCGTCACATATGTGCACTAAGACACCTAGTCAAACACCTTCACTTTGAAGGTGAGGTCCATTGAAGCTTGATTTGAGGTCTTAGACTTTGTTTTGGCTCAAACTTGTTGCTGTCTTGCTGCTGTTCTTCAAGGGTGAGCATCTCCCTCTTTTAAGCTTATTTTTGTACACAATCTTGGCCACCTTTGCATGCTGTTTTAGGCCTACCTGTCAACTACAAAAACCTCTATTTTGAAGTGTTTAAAATGGTGGTTTGAGGCCTTGTTGGAGTTAGGGGTGATCCAACCTCTTTCATTGCTTATTTGTTAAGCTTTTGGGCCATCCTTTAAAGCTTTTAAAACCATCTCCTTTTGGCCCTTTAACCACTGAATTCTAGAGGAATTTCAGTGGTGGAAAGGTGGTTTTAAGGCCCAAAATGGGAGGGGGTGGTCCCCTTTCCTCTTGTCATGCTTGTATGTGTTGATGGCCTACCAAATGAGCATGTGTTTCTCCCTTTTTGAAGCATAGTTCCAGCATGTTTTTGTTACTTTTTGGACCTGCTCTAACTCTATTTTAGGCTAGTTTAGTCATTGTTTGCTTGCTTCTTACACTTGAAGTGTAATCTTGCTTAATAGCCTTGAATGCCTAATGCGTTAGTCCATCATTCTAGCATGTATTAGCTCTATCTCAGCATGTTTTTGTTTATATTTCAGCATGCTTTAGCTCTGTTTTAAGTGGTCTTGGCCATGTAAGACTTGTTGTGCATGGTTGTAGTGTAAAGGCTGTTGACTAGCTTTGAGTTTCAATCTCTCTAGCATGCTTTGCTTGAGTTATTTGCATGCCTTAGCCTCATTTCTCACATGATTTCAGTGCATGTAGCATAGTCACATTCTCACATATTCTACTCATTCATAGCTTTTGTGAGTTGTGCCTTATGCCTCGTTTGTGAGCCAATACTTGAGCATGATTTTATCGCCTCATGGACTTCCATCTCAGCATGTTTTGGCCTTTATTTTGGCATGATTAAGCTCTATCCAGAGCTGGTTTGGCCCTTTGAGCATTGTCTTGCATGCCTCTAGTGTAATACACTTCACTAGCTTCGACGCTTAAGCCTTTCAACATGCATTACATGACTTGTTTGCAAGGTTTTAAGTCACTTAGCATACTATTTTAGTGATGAAATATGTGTCATTGCACTCCATTGTTTTAAACTTTCATTCACCTTGAAAGTGGCCTTAAGTCCCTTGTTGGCTTGAGCATGAACTTGAGGCATTCATGCCTAATGGTTTTAATCCTCCCTCGAGGATTTCTACTAACCAATAGCATGATACTTTCTTCATGATCAAGGCACTCGAAGCTTAGTGTAGACGTCCCCGAACGCCCCGGGAAGGTTAAGTCCCATTCCGTTCATATTGGGTTTACTACAGTTCGGACTCAAATTGTCACGGTTCTTAATCTGAACCAAAGAGTCCAACTCTGGCAAATCGTTTTGAGAAAAACAGATTTTGAAAAGAAGTGCCAAACATGGACTGCTTTGCCAGATACAGAGTCGCCACCTAAATATTTTTTAATGGGGAAATTTAGGAAACCCTGACTCGGTGCCAAAGGCCACGTGTCCGTCATTACCAAAGTTGCCTTGGCTCGGGAGCTTGGGTACGATCGGGGAAGGTCAGCTATGAGCACCCCCTTTCGCCCGGTCCGAAGACCGGCCTCTACTAACCGTGATATCCGATTTTGAAAACGTTATGTGTTCTTATTCCGGTTATTAGCCTAGAATTACTATGTTATGCGCACAGCAAACAAGTATAGACTAGATTGTCTAATTTGGAAACAAGCATTGCATATCCGTTTGTTTTGAAAAGCGCTTTGGAATTTGCTAGTCGCAAGTAGGCTAAAACACGGATTTCAACGAGTTTTTCCAACTCAAGCAATCCAACCTCCACCCACAGGCATTCAAACAGTTTATCTCATATAAGCATTTAGCCACATGGTAATTATGTCGTTATGTTAACATTCACACGCATGCGATATGCTAAAGCATAAATACTTACATCGTACTCCGTGCCAAAACAATAAACTAGTTAGCAAACATGCATTTCCTAGTTCATGTTAAGTGGCTAATGCAACACATACAGAAATGCAGTTTAGGATAGGCTCGGCTAACCCTAAAATGGCATGTGAGATGCTACAACTCGATACACGTATTCAAGTTAGATTTGAAGATACAATGTGGTTTGTATGATGTACCGAGCCCGGTGCATGTAAAACAAATGTATGGATGCACGCATGCATTGCATAAGGTATGCTAAAATAAACGTGCCCTAATCTACCATCGTAAGCGGGTAAATAAAAGGGAAGAAAGAAGTGGGGGATTGGAAGACATACACACCACTCACACACACTTATTACAGATTTGCCCTCGCTCAGAGGGACCAAATAAATATACAAATTAATTAACTACGCAAGCTAATTAAATATTACAAATTAACTAAACAAATTAATTAATCTAATTAAAATAGTAAAGCCCTCGGGAAGCGGGTCAGATGGAGCGCGTGCTCGGGATTTGCTCAGAATCGCACTGCCATGCATAGTTTGCCTCTGTTTTCCCTGCTTTGCTCCTCTGAAAACTGCCAAAGTCTCAGGAATGCCTCTCTGGACACTGGAGAATACCACCAGCTGAATAGAATTACCACCGGCAATGAACTGTGGTCACCGGCACAAAATTCATCCATCGGCTGTTGATTTACTGCCGGCCGGCACAATATGTTGCCGGTCGGCAAAGAATGCCTGCAGAACCCTTGTTGACCTTCTTCACAAGCAATGCTTCAGCAGCCTTCTTGAGCTTGAATCCACTCAGAAACTTCCAAAACAACCCTCAAGGGGGCTTAAGTCCAAGAGATGGTGTGGTGGTGTGTGTTTGTGAGCAAAAGTATGACCAAAAACACACTTATAGAGATAGGATATGTATCTAACCCTAACCCTAGAACTCAAACTTTAAGAAAAGCTGTAAAAATGTCTAACCCTTGGCCAAAGAGAAGACCCTCTCCTTTATAGGCCATTCCCTCTTGCAAAGCTTATTCAAGAAGCTTGTTTAGAGGGAAATCCCTCCATACACGTGTATGGAGGGGAATGGGGTGGGTGCCAGCTATCACAGCTGGCACAAAATATCTACAAAAAGTAGATGAAAAGTGGTCGGCCGCTCAAAATTGTCATTTTGACAAAAATGATTGCCGACCGGCAGCAAAGAGTGCCGACCAGCAATAAACATTGCCGGCGGCAACAAAAACCGGCCGGTGGCCTCTAGCCACTGCCGGTGGTGTGTGGGGATGCCTCACAAGGCATTCCCTGCCTCTCCAAGGAAAAACACAAGTGTTTGGTGCAAAACCAGACACAAAACAGTCGAGTTCGGAGATCCTGAGGCAAGGCGCGTGGCCGAGAACTCCGGGAACTCCAAACGAACACAAACATGGATAATCACCGAGTGTTCAAGCGGTGACGTCCAAGTCTTGAGGACGGTCCAAAATGGGGTGTCTACAGTTGCCCCTCTTTGACAGAACTCGAAAGTCATAACAATGACGGGAGTGAATGTCAAAGCCCAGAGACGACCCACTTTTGACAAGGCCAAAGACTTGGACAAACATGCAAGACACACAAGGTATGCGCCGAAGGCAGGGGCAAAATGCAACTGAAAATGCAAGAAGCCGGGCATAACTTATGATCATGCAAAGAAAGCTGTAATGAAGCACGCATGCGACAGTTTTAAGCTAGCATACACCAAACTACACTGCAATGCAAAAAGGATGTAGGAAAATTATGCAATTCTCAATACGTCTCATGCGGAGGATACAATACATGTGCGGCTCGTCTGGTTGCACCGGCCTCAAATGAGCCGTACATACAATATCGTGCCTGTAAAGAAAACAAACTTAACAGGTATGATATTGTTAGCAACATGCATGACAATGCAAGAATGAATGCAAAATGATATGCAATATATACAAAACTAAGTATAAACAATGCAAATGATATGCAATGCAATTGAAACAATGCAAACTAAATGCAGAGCAATTGAATCATGATTCAATCATGAGCGGTTCGAAACCACACACTTATGTCAAATAGATTGATGGGAGTAACAAGTCTGTCTACCATAGAACGATGTCTGAACTATGAGTGATGCAGACAGACACAAGAACGAGTATTGGGTGGAATGACATAAGTGGGGTGACAACCCGCTAGGGAAAGAACAATGATCCTAATGCCGGATGCAAAACTTACACTACAATGTGGTATCTACAATGGGTATGGCGTGCAGCCAAAATCGTGTTTTGCCTAGGAAAGGCATGTACACGTACAAGCCGCGTCTAACACAGAAAAGGTGCCGCAACCCTCAAACCAACATACCAGCGTGGAATAGACGCGTACACATGTAGAACTATGTTTTGATGTGAAAAGTAAGGGCACATACCAGACCAAGCTCAACAAGGAAAGGTGCAAGCCATAGATGGAAGATGATGCAGTGGATGCATGCAACTAAAAGGCAATATATACAATATGCAATGGAATGGATATTTACAATGGATAAGTGAAGGCGAAACATGCGTATCGACGCAAGTGAAGAATGCACGACAATGCGGGTGGAAGCGAAACATGCGCGTCAACGCAAGTGAAGAACGCACGACAATGCAGGTAGAAGTGAAACATGCGCGTCAACGCAAGTGAAGAATGCATGACAATGCGGGTGGAAGCGAAACATGCGTGTCAACGCAAGTGAAGAATGCACGACAATGCAAGTGGATAATGCAGTGGGTGCATGCAAACTATAATGCAATATAGATGGATGTTTACAGAAAATGCATGACATATGCACTATATTACAACGAAATGCATGACATATGCATGGTTTTTTTGTTTTTTGGATTTTTTGAAATGCATGACATATGCAGTATTTACAATGATGCATGACATTGCGGTTTTTTTTTTTTTTTTGATGATGCATGACATATGCATGTTTTTTTGTGTTTTTTGAAATGCATGACATATGCATGTTTTCTTGATGATGCATGACATATGCAATATTTACAATGCAATGCATGACAATGCGGTATTGTGCATACCAATGCGCCGAAGGTCTTGCACCTTCCAAGGATTTAAGGTCTCCTAGACCGTGCGTGTTTAAGGTCTCGCCAGACCATGGAACGAACAAAACAATGCGATGTATAATGCAAGTGAGACACGCATGCCATGAAAGAATGGAAAAATGATATGTAAATGAGACACGCATGCCTCAAAGGTGCAAGACAATGCACATGAGACACGCGTGCCTCGAAGGAATGGAAAATGAAATGCAAATGAGACACGCATGCCTCAAGGAAGGGAAAATGAAATGCAAATGAGACACGCATGCCTCAAAGGAATTGAGGCACGCGTACCCCAAGGCTTGAACTGAAATGTAGATCGAAAGATGCATGACAATACGAATGAACTAAAGTGCGTGACAACGGACATCTTTTGAAATGCACGACAATGCTCGTAATAAATGCATGACAATGCATAAGGGGGTGCGTGTCGGCGCGACACAACGCACCAGACAACATGATAAATGCATGCAACGCACGCGGGGCAACTTTTGAGTTTTGTAAAAGGCAAAAGGATACAAAAGGATACAACATTGCATGAATTTGAGTGCTACGCACAGAAGACACGGTCCGAAGTCAAAACGGAGGCCGGTTGAGCGTCGGAGATACACTTTCTTGCACTTTCTCGAGCTATGATGACCAAAAACCACCCATATTGCCTAAACAAGGCTGTGGGAACACCACCGGCCGGGCTAGGAAGCCACCGGCTGCCCACCGGCTACAAAAGAATTCCATCGGCACAATATTATGCCGGCCGGCACAAAATGTTGCCGACCGGCAAAAAGTTGCTGAGTCGGGGCAAATTCGACTTTTCACCTCGGGTCTTTTAAAATAGGGTTTTGAAACCCTATTCTTTCACTTCTCCTCCGCCGAAAAACCACACCCTCTCTCTCTAGGGCCTTTTTCTCTCCTCATTTCCTCATTTCTTTGCGTTCTCGCGCCTTTTTCGTCGTTCGATTCGCGAAGTTCATCGTGTTTCGAACATTTTGGACCGATTGAAACTTCGTTTCGACGCTCCTTTTGCTATTTTCACCTTTTTGGGACTTGTTCCCCTCGATTTCCTCTTCATTTTCGTGACTTTTTCCATCCCGACCTTTCCGGCCATTTTTCACCTTCCCGGGGGTTGACTTTTCAGTTGACTCTTCGTATTCCGACCCGATTTTCATTCCTCGACCATTTTCTCATCATTCTTGATATGGCCGACGACATTCCACGCGGTGGGACTCCCTCGGATCATGAGATGGATCCCGAGGTCGAGCTCCTCCCGTTGAGCGAGCGCCCGTTCGACCCGGCGACCTACCGGCCGGCGATTCACGTTCTACCACCCGACGAACTGCGCCAGTTCAGGAGTTTTGACATGGCGTTGGACCCCGAGCTACTGCTACGCGAGCCTGTCTCCCACCTATCCTCTGGCGCTTCCGAGGTAACCTTCTTTCTCTGCTTTATCTTTCTGCAATGTAGGATGCTTTAAACTGTCAATTGCCATAACTGATTGCATTCTTTAACTGCTTAGTTCCGATACACTGATACACAGTATATTGTAATTGATTACAAACGCGTTCGCAACTGATTATCTGTTTAAGACTCACACGCGCACACACTGCACTAGCCTTGAACCACTCAAACCACGGCACACACCGTATTTCACTGCAAACACCGACACCCTATACCTGTCTGAATCTGAAAATATGCACGCATGCCACATTTGCACCGAGCCACACAAACATACTGACGCATCATATGTTGTAGTTCACTAAAAGCACACCGGCACCCGGTATCTATTTGAATCTGATAAACGCACACATGCCAAATTTGCACTGAACCACTCAAACACGTTGACGCATCACACGTTGTAATTCACTGTAAGCACACCGGCACCCGGTATCTGTTTGAATCTGATAAATTTGCACGCATGCCAAATTTGCACTGAACCACTCAAACACTTTGACACATCACACGTTGTAGTTCACTATAAGCACGCCGGCACCCGGTATCTGTTTTAATCTGATAAATTTGCACGCATGCCAAATTTGTACTGAACCACTCAAACACGTTGACACATCACACGTTGTAGTTCACTATAAGCACACCGGCACCCGGTATCTGTTTGAATCTGATAAATTTGCACGCATGCCAAATTTGCACTGATTTTGACTGTTTCTTCAAAACTGTACAATTTATATTGCTTCGCAATTACTTGTTTGAAAACAGGGAGATTCCCATACCATCCGCGGGTATGGGAACATTGTCGCTCGTGAGTGGTACGCCGAGCTACCTGACGCAGTTCGCCATATCATAGACCAGGCCGGCTTTGGCACATTCTGCAGGGGGCTCTCCAGGCTCACTACATGCAGACCTCTCCTCGCCGCTCTGGTGGAGAGGTGGTGGGACACCACCGATTCATTTCACTTCTCTGTGACTGGGGACATGACGATGACCCCTTACGATTTCTCGATGGTCACCGGCATCGGGGTAGGGGGTGATCCGATCTCCCTTGACATTGATATGGATGAGTGGACCGCGGCTCAGGTCTACTTGCTTGGCGCGGCACCGCCTCTCGCGCATCCCGGCTTCGTCCGGTACTCCTGGTTCGAGGTGCAGTTCCGGGTCCAGCCCCTCCTCGTCGATGCAGCTCCGATGACCCCAGAGGCTGTAGAGAGATATGCACGCGGCTTCCTCATGTTCTTGTTCGGGACGACCATCTTCGCCGACCGGGCGAACACCGTGCCTCTCTGCCTTCTCAGCGCACTGGTAGATGTCAGAGACATTTTACATTATGACTGGGGTGGCGCCGCTCTGGCCACCCTTTATGGATATATGAGCTCAGCCTCCCGCGGCAGCGGACAGTTGCTCGGGGGTTACTGGCGTGCTTGGGAGGTATATTTCTTTTCCTGCCTTTCATTTCCGTTCTTTATTTTCTGTACTCTGCACACTGCACACACTGTAGTCTGCTTTACACTTGCTGTATACTGTACACACGGCACACACATACTCTGCTTTACACTAACTGTACACTGCTCACACTGTACACTCTGCACAATACACCGCACAACACACGGCTCTGCTATTACTGCCTTTTATTCTGTATTCTGCTTTATCTGATAAATGCACTGGTATTTATCTTGCAGTTGTGGGTTTATGCCTACTTTCCTAGGCTCGCTCATGTACCCGATGCAGAGACCCCTCTGGTCGTCCCTTTTTCGCGTCGCTTTGACGGGAGATGCACCCGGAGGCCGCGGGAGACATTCAGCTTCTTCCGCCGCTACTTCGATACCATCACCCCTGCGGAGGTATGTTTTACTTGCAGTTTATTTAAGCTTCGCCTTTCCACTGCATGTTTCATTAAACAGTAGATAACAAACTGTGTTTCAATTTCAGATCACCTGGCGGCCGTGGGCTCCACTGCCAGCGATGATGCGGGATCGGTTTGCCGGTGCCGATGAGACCTCACGTTACCGGATTCTGCTCGAGGGCCCGGTCTGTCGGGCTTGGTACCTGGGCGAGCGCTTCTTGCGTCAGACCCTAGGCTTGCCTGAGCAGATAGTCCCGGTGCACCCTCCTGAGCACATGCGGGATACTGAGCGCTTCACTGCTGAGCAGATGGCAGACTACACCATCGGCTGGGAGGCAGACGGCTTCAGAGGCGAGGGCGATTACTCGGAGTACGTCCGGACCTTCCTCATGCGACCTCTGAGCGGCGGTCGCCGAGCTGAGAGAGAGAGGCCAGCAGCGCCAGCGGCCGGAGCAGGAGCTGGAGGAGGAGTGCCGAGGAGAGCTCGAGTCTGCAGCAGGGGCGGAGATCAGAGAGGACGAGGGACCGGTTGGCCTGCTCTGCCCGCTGCATTGACTTTCCGAGGGCAGGGTGGGGCAACCTATCAGATCCCCTTCGCCCCTCCGCCAGCTGATCACGAGTTTGTCGGTATCCCCGACTTGCCTCCGGTATGTATTACTTCATTCTTGTACAGTCATTTCATTTCAGTTTATTTGATATTCCACAGAATACTGATGCATCTGATACTTTTGCAGGCATCTTCTGAGTACACCCGGCAGTCATTGGAGATGAATGCCTCCATGATGGGGATGCTACAGCGGACATTCGACCTCCTAGCCCTTTACAGCATTCCGGTATGTTCTTTCTGACCACAGCCTCAAGCCATACACAAATTGCTTTACATAATCTGATGCACAACACAACATCTGATAAACTGCTCACGGCATTCACACACTATACTCATACACTACATTCCGTACTGATTCACTGCTCACGGCATCCACACACTGTGCTCATACGCTGCATTCTACATTGATTCACTGCTCACAGTATTCACACACTGTACTCATACATTGCACTCTGCACTGATAAACTGCTCACGGCACTTACACACTGTACTCATACACTGCATTCTGCACTGATTCACTGCGCACAGTGTTCTAATGCATTCGCCTTTCATGCTTTTTCAGCCTCCCTTCCAGATTCCTCCGGTGGGTGGCACTCCAGTTGGACCTCCCATTTCTACTCGGGATGGCAGGATATATCCCCGTACCAGAGGGGGGCGCACTCACGTCGGGAGCAGCTCGCGGGCTCCAGTTCCAGATGACGAGTCCGAGGCGGAGACAGAGGCGGAGGCAGGGTCGTCGGAGGAGGAGACCGGGGACAGTTCGGGCTCAGGCTCGGATGGCGACGCTCCTGGTGATGCTCCTGGGCTTCTGCCCAAGAAGAGGGCGAGGACGGATCCCTAGGCGCGAGACCATCAATGCTGCTACAGATTTTTGTTGCTTTTTCTTCTTTTTGTACTTTTCTCTTTTTTGTAGTTAGGCTACCTTGTACTGCCGCAGGCAGATTTTGTTTCCTTCGAAACTATGTACTTGAAAAGCTGATATGAAATGAAACAAACTTTTTGTTTAAAAGAGTGTTACATTTGTATATATCTGCGTATTTCATGCTTTGCACTGTATTGCATCATGTTACACCTCAAATGTAAATGATATTGATCTGTCGTCTGACAATTAAACACTTGCACTGTGATAATCGGATAACCAACCAACTAACAGCAAACAACTCACGCAAATCACTGCTCAAACTGAACACACAGCCCATACTCTACTGGGGATCGATCTGCATACAGCCCATAACGCAGCACTTGGTTCATCCTGCACACAGCAAACCCTGAACAAATAACCCAATCTGACAAGACGGATCACAAAAGCTGACACGGTTGCAGTTGAAACACACTCGGATGTCCCAAATTTTCCCTTTCCTTCTCTTGCTTTGCACGAATGTAGAGAATGGCACAGCATTCTGAGCACAAACGATTTTTGAAATAAAGAAGGGTTTTCAACCAGGGTATCGAGCCTACCACAGAATACAGCGAGACAGACTCAAACAAAGAAAAAAAAGGCACGCGACCTAACATAACGAGACACACTCGGAAAAGACTCAAAGCCAAAATCGAGACCGACAAATCAAAAGACACGACACACAGACGTGTTTGCAAAAAGACCTCAAATCTCGAGGAGCCAATTCCTCCGGGTATTATTCCGACCCTTTCTGATTTGTGACACTCACATCACTCGGCCCTCAGGCTCGGTTTTTCCCTCAAAACCCTTTTGCTCACTTCTCTCTCCGCTTACACCTCTCTATTCTTTATTCTCTCATTTTTCATCCCTCCCCAGAGTGGTTAATGTGTAAACGAGAAAGTTGCGGGTTCGCACCCAGCACTGTTAGCTTACGACTATTCCTTCTGATGGATAGAGTGCCTTTCCGGCGAGTATGTTGACAAGGGAAAGACAGAAGACCTGACTCAATTGTGCCCCTAGTTCGTCGCTTTGACCATTTTTTGTTTTCTTCCTAAAACAAATTTTGACCAAAATGAGAGTTGGATTAACATACTTATTCGATTTTTGATTTGAAAATCATGCAAGTCAGGCTGTGAGCACTGAAAATTCTCCTTTTTGGGTCCAAACATGGTCCAATTTTGGAAAATGAAATAGTTTTCAAGAAAATAAGTCAACCTCAGTGAAAATTTTCAAAAACTATTTTTGCAAACAATCAACGCTCAATGAGCGCAGAACTTACCCTCGAGATATACAACCTCGGATCGAGGACGATGGAGAATTGTCCCTGGCTTAAAAGGGGGGATAAGGCAACGGAAAGTTGCCCCTGGTTTGGACAGCAACTCAGGGCAACTTATGGCAATGCATGGCAACAGAAAGTTGCCCCTTGTTTGGATGATGCCACGGCATGCTATAAGTCAGTCCTTGTTGACGACGATCGGATCCTCGGACGCGGAGGAAGCGAAGACGGTTTGAATCAATATATGGACATAGTCACCTGGAAGGTGTTGGTGGTTTAGACTTCAAGAGGAAGTTAATCACATAGTTTCAGGTTGCTGCAATCGAGACATCAAATTCGGAGGAGGCACAAGTGATCAAAACCATGACATGGACTAGGACGCTATGGAAGCGTTGGGGGCTGGACTTCAAGATGAAGTTGCCTACGTATCCCAAACATGGGAATCAAGCCTTACGTAGTTTCGGTTAAGGTACACTCGGGTATTTTAACTATCACTGTTTAGGCTCTAACTTTTGCCAAGGTGCCCGATGCGGGTTTTCGACCTTGCGAGCTGTGCTTTTCTTCTTCTTTCTTCTTATTTTCTTTTCTTTTGCATTTCCTTGTTCTTTTCTTTTGCTATTCTTTTTTCTTTTTATTTCTTCTTCTTCTTTTTTTTCTTTGCTCTAACTTTTGCCTGGGCCGCCCTTCCGGGTTTTCGGCCCAACGAGCCTCTCAAAGGGGAAAAAGTGTAGCAAGCCCATGCCAAATGGTTTTGAGATTGAAGCCTCTCTGTATCCAAGAGAGCGACTGTTGTGTTGATTTGCAGAAATGTCCATCACGGTCGCTTCACGAGCCTCTTCCGGTGAGATCTGATCTTCTTAATCTGGCTTTGGTGCCTCTTGATCGAGGGTTGCCTCAAAATGGGCCACACAGGCGTTTCATGGCACTGAATGTTTTGAACGGATTCCAGGTTTGAAACAGATAGGTTGAATCTTGAGGCTGAGAACGATCCTGGGTTGCACAATCTCAAGAGCGATTCCACACAGGTTTTCGCAAGACCGCGCAAGACATTTTGTTTTTAAAAGTTTTTAGGAAAGCGACAAATCATTCGCGCTGAAGATAGTGTGGAACCAGTCCGAATCGAACCAAGATCCTTCTCAGTACTCACGCCGACAAGCATGATTTCATTCATTAAAAGCTTAGCAGGCCTCTCTTTCTCTCAAAATGATCAAAATTTTACAAAACCCGAGGAATTACTTCCTCTTCGTTTTCATTACCGCAGTGTTCGAAAAGGGGTTTTATGAAAAGTTTAGGTCATTACGACGATGTTTAAGGCGCAAGAGAGTAGGCGAAATGTACTGTCGTTCCATTCACATCTTCTGGCACGGCTGACTCAAATAGCAACAAATACGGAACGTGATAGCCACATCTGTTTCATTCAGATTCTCTGATTGCGACTGGCTCCTCAACCGAGACAGATTCAAAAGGAAAAACAAAAGGATAATTAAAAAAAACGGTGTTCAAGGCAACCACCTCGGAATCACCTGACATTCTATACAAGAGGGACTGACTCATTACAACAAGACAGACCCTGTAAACAAAAAGACTGACTCGATACAGAGAGACAGACTTAAGGCAAAACAAAACAATGACTCGACTCCCGAGCCAGAATTTACAAAATTAACATTAACAGATGCCCAAAAAATGCGTGCCAAACGCCACATCCAAAAATGCGCCAGGCACTACCCACAGGCGGTTCACCTTCTGATTACATACTCGCGGTATCCGTGTCCTCAAAATCCAACAACTGGGTGGTGACGGACTTTGCTGAGGTGGGGGGGAGGATAACCTCGTTGTCAATCAAATCTTGCACCTCATGACGGAGGCGGAAACAATTGTCGGTAGCATGGCCTGTCTGCTGGTGGTACGCACAGTACTGAGCAGGGTCATGAGTAGCAGGGAGATTCTTCGGGAGAGGCCGAGGCTCTAGGGGTTTAAGGTGTCCCCTCTCGGCAAGGATTTGAAGTGCCTTGGACAATGGCATGTAGAGAGCATGGAAGACCCTGCGCCCTCGGGGCAGGTAGTTTGGAGCCTGAGCATTCTTGCTAGATGCACTAGCAAACGGATCGGCGGGTGCGGCCTTGGATTTCTGATCCTTTCCGGATGCAAGGTTGGGAGCGGGAAGAACTGTTTTTGCATGACGGGGCCTATCCCGGTTCTCTGATTGACTGGAACTGCCCTCAGGCGGAGTGGGGAAAGCATCCTCCACAGCTTTTGACATAACTGCAGATATCTGTTGCTTGTTCATCCCCCCGGCTTTCAAAGCCTCTACTGCCCACAGCAGTTGTTCGATAGGGTCGGCATCTACCTTCATCTTGCCTTTGTCTCTGGCCTCAGCCTGATCTAGAATTTGGGTTGATGCGTCGTTGCCATAGCTGGAGGCCATCTCCGGTTGGCTGAGTTCAATTACTATTCGTCCCAATAGCGGGGGCTCCTGAGGTATAAAGCCTCCAGCATATGGTGCGGCTGGTGGCGAGGCAGACATCCCATAGGCGAGATCCGCCACGGATCTTTGAAGATCACCTATCATCCCCATTAGTTCAAATGTAGTAGGCTCGCGAGCCTGATATAGTTGAGGGGTCCAAATTGGGTGTGCGGCAGGCGACCTGGGCGGGTGCGGCATATCAATATTAGCCTCACCTTGCGGGGTGATTCCTTCCAATGCGGCCGTCATGACCACGATCTCTTCTGAATTCTGCGTCATGCTAAGTCCTGCCTCAGCAAGGAGAAGACACTAGCTGTTCTGGATTGACTCTCTGAATCTCTAAACTGAAACGGAAAACAAGCAGTATTTCAGCCCCAAACAGATCAAACACGGGTGTAGCCGATCAACTGCACTCTACTACTGATCACTGTTCCCCAGAATCACTGTTCAAAACTGAACTGATACCCACAGTCATAACTGATTCTCAACAACACTGATACTAGTGCCCTCGGGCCTGATGCTCAAACTTGCAAACTGATATATGCGTTCCTGCAGAGATACACTCTAAAAGCACATAGCAAGTAAAAGAGAGCCAATACACCCCTATGTTGGGGTAGGGTTTCCCTGTCCTATTTTGTCAGGAGCTAGGGTTTCACTACGCACGCAGCGGCTTCAAACAACCTATATCGGGTAAGCAGCCTGTCCTAGTTTGGAATGGTCACTATGGATCCGAATATGCACCAGGTCCAATGGTCAAAAAGGGTGCCCCGGTAAAACCGGGGTTTGTGTTCCCATACTGGCAGAGCCCGCAACCGGTCAGCCTTATGGTCATGCCTTGACAAGACAAGCCTCCAGCAAACCGCTCAGGAATAGCAGATGGCCAACACGGTGTCCTAGGCGCACCAATGCACATGCAATGCAAAGAAGCACATAAGTGTAATCAAAACAGGATATCACGAGTTCGAGTCAAGCTCTCTAAAATCCCCAGCAGAGTCGCCAGAAACTGTAGACTTCCCCGAACGCCCTGGGAGGGTTAAGTCTCGTTCCGTTCATATTGGGTTTACTACAGTTCGGACTCAAATTGTCACGGTTCTTAATCTGAACCAAAGAGTCCAACTCTGGCAAATCATTTTGAGAAAAACAGATTTTGAAAAGAAGTGCCAAACATGGACTGCTTTGCCAGATACAGAGTCGCCACCTAAATATTTTTTAATGGGGAAATTTAGGAAACCCTGACTCGGTGCCAAAGGCCACATTTCCGTCATTACCAAAGTTGCCTTGGCTCGGGAGCTTGGGTACGATCGGGGAAGGTCAGCTATGAGCACCCCCTTTCGCCCGGTCCGAAGACCGGCCTCTACTAACCGTGATATCCGATTTTGAAAATGTTATGTGTTCTTATTCCGGTTATTAGCCTAGAATTACTATGTTATGCGCACAGCAAACAAGTATAGACTAGATTGTCTAATTTGGAAACAAGCATTGCATATCCGTTTGTTTTGAAAAGCGCTTTGGAATTTGCTACTCTCAAGTAGGCTAAAACACGGATTTTAACGAGTTTTTCCAACTCAAGCAATCCAACCTCCACCCACAGGCATTCAAACAGTTTATCTCATATAAGCATTTAGCCACATGGTAATTATGCCGTTATGTTAACATTCACACGCATGCGATATGCTAAAGCATAAATACTTACATCGTACTCCATGCCAAAATAATAAACTAGTTAGCAAACATGCATGTCCTAGTTCATGTTAAGTGGCTAATGCAACACATACAGAAATGCAGTTTAGGATAGGCTCGGCTAACCCTAAAATGGCATGTGAGATGCTACAACTCGATACACATATTCAAGTTAGATTTGAAGATACAATGTGGTTTGTATGATGTACCGAGTCCGGTGCATGTAAAACAAATGTATGGATGCACGCATGCATTGCATAAGGTATGCTAAAATAAACGTGCCCTAATCTACCATCGTAAGCGGGTAAATAAAAGGGAAGAAAGAAGTGGGGGGTTGGAAGACATACACACCACTCACACACACTTATTACAGATTTGCCCTCGCTCAGAGGGACCAAATAAATATACAAATTAATTAACTACGCAAGCTAATTAAATATTACAAATTAACTAAACAAATTAATTAATCTAATTAAAACAGTAAAGCCCTTGGTAAGCGGGTCAGATGCAGCGCGTGCTCGGGATTTGCTCGGAATCGCACTGCCATGCATAGTTTGCCTCTGTTTTCCCTGCCCTCCTCCTCTTAAAACTGCCAAAGTCTCAGGAATGCCTCTCTGGACACTGGAGAATACCACCGGCTGAATAGAATAACCACCGGCAATGAACTGTGGTCACCGGCACAAAATTCATCCATCGGCTGTTGATGTACTGCCGGCCGGCACAATATGTTGCCGGTCGGCAAAGAATGCCTGCAGAACCCTTGTTGACCTTCTTCACAAGCAATGCTCCAGCAGCCTTCTTGAGCTTGAATCCACTCAGAAACTTCCAAAACAACCCTCAAGGGGCTTAAGTCCAAGAGATGGTGTGGTGGTGTGTGTTTGTGAGCAAAAGTATGACCAAAAACACACTTATAGAGATAGGATATGTATCTAACCCTAACCCTAGAACTCAAACTTTAAGAAAAGCTGTAAAAATGTCTAACCCTTGGCCAAAGAGAAGACCCTCTCCTTTATAGGCCATTCCCTCTTGCAAAGCTTATTCAAGAAGCTTGTTTAGAGGGAAATCCCTTCATACACGTGTATGGAGGGGAATGGGGTTGGTGCCAGCTATCACAGCTGGCACAAAATATCTACAAAAAGTAGATGAACAGTGGTCGGCCGCTCAAAATTGTCATTTTGACAAAAATGACTGCCGACCGGCAACAAAGAGTGCCGACCAGCAATAAACATTGCCGGTGGCAACAAAAATCGGCCGGTGGCCTCTAGCCACTACCGGTGGTGTATGGGGATGCCTCACAAGGCATTCCCTGCCTCTCCAAGGCAAAACACAAGTGTTTGGTGCAAAACCAGACACAAAACAGTCGAGTTCGGAGATCCTGAGGCAAGGCGCGTGGCCGAGAACTCCGGGAACTCCAAACGAACACAAACATGGATAATCACCGAGTGTTCAAGCGGTGACGTCCAAGTCTTGAGAACAGTCAAAAATGGGGTGTCTACACTTAGGTCGTCTTTCAAATTAGAGCACTTTGCACATTGAAGTTAACTGGTTAATGAACTAATTGGTAAGTTAAAATGAGTAAATAATAAATAGACCAAGTAAAACATGCCAAGATAACATGCTGTTTGCATTGCATGTGTTTGGATCGGACGTTAATCCAAACATAAGGAATGTGGGACGTTTCATACTCAAAGTGATGAAACGTGTCATATTTCTTGGTTACCGACCCCCTTGATTGTACGTGATAGGGTGGAGGCCTTTCGAGTCTTATGTGTGCATTCACAAAAGCTTGTACAAGCTTCCTTCTTGGGCCATCATGCATAGAGATGCTTGATTGGTGGCTTGGGAGCCAAGTACCACACTCCTTTGAGCTTGAGATATGATGAGGAGGGTGGTAATACACACATTTCTTGCCAAATACATTGTCTTGGTTCTGTTGCTCTCTGTTGCAGCAAAGGCAGAATGCTGGAACGAAAAGTGGCTGGCCGGCCACTTGCAGTAGCCTACGGACCACTTGTACTGGCCGGCTGGCCAGTTGAGGTAGCCTACCAACCAGTTGAGGTGGCCGGCCGGCGACCTGCAGGAGAAATTGCCCAAAATGTTCCTCTGTTGGGGCAGATGCAACCTGGAAGTTCATTTGATATTCTGAGATCACCGCGAGTGCAAACAGAGGCAACTCATGGCAAAGCAATGCATTTTTGGGTGAAGCACACCGGGCATGCATGCCTCCCTTCCCTCGAGGCCATTTTACTACTTTACTTAGCTAGTTAATTTGATAGTTTTGTAATTAATTAGTTAATGTGCTTAGCTAATTTAATTCATCTCTGTAATATTCTAATTAGCTTAGCATAGCTAGTTTCAATTCGGTTTGTAATAATTAATTAGCTAGATTAGTTAATTAGTTGGTTTGTAATAAGTAGCTTAGCTTAGCATAGCTTAGTTGTCATTTATTCGAACCCTCCGTCGAGAGGGCGCAATGTTGTAATAAGGGTGCGTGTGTGTGTGCATGTCTTCCAACCCCCACTTCTTTCTCCCTTTTATTTAACCGCTTTCGATGGTTAGTTTTAGGGCATATTTCGATTAGCATACCTTATGCTTGCATGCGTGCATCATTCATTTGTCTTGCATGCACCGGGCTCAGCGTATTATTCAAACCGCATTGTATTTCAATACCTACTTGAATACGTGTTTCAAAGCATGTTATCAAGTGTTGCATTCATATGCTATCTTAGCAAGCCGAGCCTATTTTAGTTGCATTTTTGCATGTGTTGCATTAAGCATCTTAACATAGTTAGGGATCATGCATATTTCTAACTAGTTTTCTGTTTTGGCTCGGAGTACACTGTAAGTGTTTACGCTTTAGCATCCTTGTATGAGTGTGAGTGTTGCCATGATCGCATGCTTGCCATAAGGCTATTTGCTTAAGTAATTAACTGCATGAATGCCTGTGGGTGATGGCTTGATTGCCGGAATTGGGACAATTCATCAAATGTATGTTTTAAGCCCACTTTGTGAAGTGGCGAAATCATCATGTTTTAAGCCCACTTGAGGGTGGCAAATCCACGCTTTAGCCTACTTGCGAGTAGCACTTTCAAACCATTTTTGAAAACAAACATGAATTATTTTGTTCCAATTCTTGTGATTGAGTCTATATTTGTATGCTGTGCGCATCACATAGTAAGTTAGGTAATAATCTGAACAAGAACACATGTGTTTATAAAACAACAAATCATGCTTAGTAGAGGCCGATCCTTTGATCGGGCGAGCGGGGGTGCTCATGTTATGACCTCCCCTCTCGTACCCAAGTTCCAGAGCTGAGCCAACTTTGGTGATGACGGACACATGGCCTTTGGCACGAGTCATGTCACGACCCAAACCCGCCCCTAAAAGTTTGGTCCATGACTGGCCTATACATAGGCCTCAAAACAAAATTTTAGAATAGTATTTAATCACATACGGGGCCTTAAGCGGAAGCAATATCAATAAAAGACAACATCCATTGAGCTTGTGCATGCATGATGGTTTAATTGGATTTAAGCATTTAAATACATTTCCAAATATACATATACAATCACAGAATTTATATAGATCTCACACACGCTTACATAAGACGTAATAATTTATATGACTCTCAACAATAAATTAAGGCCTCCCGTGGAGACATACCCCAGGTGACTTGGCAGACAGGCGAACCTCAATACAACTCTAGTGTCAATCCCCGGTGGCTCACCTACAGAAATATACATAAAACAGAATGAGCAAAGCTCAGTGAACAATAGCAATGTAAGAAGGTTAATTGAATAAGCAAAACCTTGGATAAAGTAAATAGATAGATACCAACCATATACAGGTCTTATCCATAACTATATTTCAATACTGTCTCAGGCTCGCATATAATACAGACTGACTTCAAGCCCATACAGAATACAAAACGGCCATAGGCCCAACACATTATGCAGAGCAGCCTCAAGCCCAACAGATTATACAGAGCGACCTCTAGCCTAACAGATTATACAGAACGGCCTCTGGCCTAACAGATTATACAGAACGGCCTCTGGCCCATGTGTAACACAGAACGGCCTCAGGCCCATATATAATACAGAGCGGCTGTAAGCGCAAATATGATACAGGACGGCTGTAAGCCCAGATATAATACAGAATGGCTGTAAGCACAGATATAATACAGAACGACTGTAAGCCAGATATAATACAGAACGGCTTTAAGCCCACGGATGATACAGAATGGCTTTAAGCCCAGATATCAACAGATTGGCCTCGGGCCCATCATTAGCAAAACAGAATGATTCCAAATACACCAAGATATCATTGTTCCATAATACACATATGTTCCATTTGGTCATCATGAATTCAGATAGTTAACTTGCAGATAACAGAACGTTAGTATTAACTATTAACAGTAAGTAAAACGTACTGCTACAGTACTATTACTCAATAGTGCACAAAGATTTTCCCATGGTTTATTACAAGTCGACATAGTTGTCTTGCGGATAACAAAACATTAATAATAACTATTAATAGAAGGCAAATATATCACTGCATTAATAGGGACAGAACAATTCACATCATAGCGGCCACGGGACCACATCTATTACCAGGGACAGAACGACCTTAGGTCCATATCAATGCCATTATTCAAGCATATCAATTAATTAAATCAAAGCACAACATCAATGGAATAGACCATTCACAAATAACAATACATAAATCATAATCACAGGAAGTAAGTGAAACATATTGTTACACTACTATTACTCACAATGATCGGCTCCTGGTAGTAATGGGACGATGTCCTCGTCTCAACCTAGAAGTACACTGCACAACACATAATATGAGATTATACTCAATCCTTTACTTATTCTCTTTGATCATTCAATCAATTAGCCATAGTGGTACCAAAGCTCATTATTCCTTAATAAGTGATAATCCATGTCTCAGAAAATAGGAGAAATCGATGGGAAATGGTTTAGGTGAAGAAATGGTACAAAACTGGTTGACAGAAAGTGAACAGTCGTCACTAATTTGGGCATAACTATTTTTGTATTTAGAATTTGGGAGTGATACCACCACCATTGGAAACTAGATTTCCGGGGCTTGATTTTAGGCTCAAGAATCACTCAAAACGGAGTCTGGAGGCAAAAGATATGCTTATTCAAAGTTGGCTGACACAGAGCTGTCTCCCGCACGTGTGGGAAACAGAGCCGCATGTGCAGCTCTGGACAGTTTGCAGTCCGAAAATGGCTGTAAAATTGGAACTTCTCATTTTCAAAATCAAACCTCAATTTCATGTAAATCAAAGCCCAAAACCCTTTAATATATGATAAATTTCACATTATTAATCTCCATCAAACATCATAACCTCAAAATATTACTCAATTCCCAAGCACAAGAACACAAGAGCATAATATAGCCATAGTTGGGGTTCAAAGTTCACATCTTCCATAGCCATCCTTGATTTCATATAATTGATGCTTTAAACATAAGGATTCAAGATAGATGATCATGCCCTAGTTCAATCTTTGTCTTTCTCTTAACTTTCTTCAATTTCCCCCAAGTTTCCATGGGTGATCTTCCTTCTCATTCTTCAATTCCCTTCAATCATCTTCAAACCCCCATGATTGTTGAGCTTTTCTTCAAGAATCTTGGTCTCTCTTCTCTCTTTCTCCCTCATGGTTCTCTTCTCTCTATTTTTAGATATTTTGGGCTCCCAAAAGATGAGATCAACCACTTAAAAGGCACATCCATATATATAAATAAACACACACATGGCTTAACACAATAGGGAGAGCCAAACGTGGCCTTACGAATCGCACGAAATCAAATTTCGATTAAAGTTCCCAGGTGACTCTAAAAATTGTGCTGATCATAAATATGTATCCTGTTCTGGTTTCTGAAGCCTCTAAGGCCTTCAATTTGCAGTATAAAGTTAACCACCCAAACATGCATTAACGAATCAGACAAATTAGATTTCCAATTAATTTTCCCAAATAGTTCTAAAAATTCCCATTAACATACCCAAGTACTCAATTTTGATTTCTGAACCCATAAAGGTTGGTAATTTCAATTTTAAATCCGTAACTCAACAAATAATGCTTCAATTCCAATAGATATAATTAAATTAAAACACATCATCTCATAGTTAAATAAAGATGATTTCTTATACGCATTTTTGGGTCATTACAAGTCAAGCTTTCCTAAATTTTCTAAAAACAAAATATTTAGGTGGCGACTCTGTAATCTGGCAAAACAATCCATGTTTGGCGCTTTTTTATTCAAAATTGATTTTTCAAAACCAATTGCCGGATTTGGACTCTTTGGTGATTTATCAGTCTTACATTGCACTTTGTGAGATTAGATTCAGAACCGGGACAAGGAGTCCGAACTATTTAACGTGCGCGAGTACCCCTCGGGCTTGTTACACCTCCGCGTTCTAAGTATCCCCCGGTACAAGAGCAAAAACCCTTCATTGTCTCATATCATTTCTTGTTGTGGACGGTGTTACGGCTGGTTTTTGCTATTGGAACAGACCCGATAGAACTAGTAGCACCTCGGTTACCACCTTGACATAGCTGTATACAATCGTTTTCCATATGCCCAACATTTCCACACTAATAGCAGGCCTATGTAGTACGATAACAAACACCTCAGTGTTTCTTTCCGCACACAGTTCAAGTAGGTATTGAGTTGCCACTTTGGTTTGACCTGGAGTTACTAGAAGACCTAGACTTTTGTTTTTTGATGTTGTTCCCTTATTAAAATTCTATCTTTTGCCTCTCCATTCGAACTTCTAATTACGGTTGGCCATATTTGCCTCTGACATCAATGCCCTATCTAGTACATCCATATCTTTTGGAAATTTGAGCACATTGACCCTCTCTAGAATTGAATCACGTAGGCCTCATCCAAACTTCCTCATTTTCTTGTAGTCGGTGTCTATCATGTGTGGAGCAAAATGGGCCAGTTCTATAAATTGGCCCTCATACTCAGCAACTGACTTGTTTCCTTGCTTTAACTGTTCAAATTCCAACACTTTTCTATCTCTGACACACTGAGGAAAGTATTTCTCGTAGAAAATTTCTAGGAATCGAGCCCAGCTGCTATCTCTGTTTTCTTTATGCACTAACATCCACCAACGCCTTGTCATCTTCTAAGGTGAATGTGGCTAACAAGACATTCTAAGCCTCAGTACAAGGAAACACTTCAAATAGTTTTCTTATTTTGAATACCCAGGCTTCAGGTTTAAGTGGTTCCATCCCCCCATGAAACAAGGGCGATTTCATCTTCTTGAATTCCTTAGTTAATACAATAGTACAATCACCAGTCTGACACCCCGGTATTGGAGGTGGCATAGGCATTGGCAGTGAAGGTGGCAGTTGTTTTTGTTGTCACTGTTGTTGTTGTTATTGTCTTAGGCTCTCGGCTATGTCGTGCATCATTCTTTCTATCCTGTCCAACTTTGGGGATGTTGATTCCTCTACCTCATCACCTCATATTCTCACCATTTTCTATATGAAACTTTGTAATATAACAAATACAATATAGTCTCACACACATATTCATATATTCAATTATGCACAAGTTAACTCACTCCAATATTCAAACACACAAGAATGCATCCTTAAGTCTTTTCTAGACTCCATATTGCTCAATGGTCACGTGAGTGATATGTAACTCATGCTCTAATACCACTCTATCATGACCCAAACCTGCCCCTATAGGTTTAGTATCATGATCGGCCAGTAATCCTAAGATTACCAACGACCTCAAGAAAGAAGAAAAAAAAAAAAATCAATCTCAATTTAATTTATGGGGCTTAGCGGAAGCAATATGTAACATGAAGATGAACCATTTAGTTGTGCATACATGTAAAACCTCATATAATAACTGAGCAACCATTCTTACTTACGTACAATCATACACCATGGTAAATCCTTCGTACTTAATACATATCCAAACATTCATAGTTTTAAATTCAAAAAACCCCCAAATAATAAACAAAAGAACAAAACAAAAGTGTATCACAATCGGGGTTTTGACTTGCTTGGCTCCACTCAAGCCCAAGCTTACTTCAACCAGAGAGCTTCTCAAAACAGTTGACACAGGGCAGACTCTGGGGCTTTATCTATCCTTGATGCTCAGTTTGCTCACATACATATACATATAAATTGTGAGCTAGGGCCTAGTGAGTAATAACATAATAAAGGAGTTAAATGAATGAAGTTTGATAATGTTTCAATACAATTCCCATTTCAATATAATTCACAATGATCCAATAATAGCACAATAGCAATAGTATTTTCAATGATACATCCAATAGAATAAAAATATTTCGAGATCAACAGGACCACAAAGGTCGATCAATGGGACCACGAGGGTCGATCAATGTTCCATAGCCAATATGACCACGAAGTTCCATAGTCAATATGTTTCAATTATCCAATGGGCCATGGTATTATTTCCCTCGGGGAAGGGCCAATGGGCAATGGTATTGTTTTCCCCATGCAAGGGCCTATTAAACAATAGGCCATGGTATTGTTTCCCCCAGGCAAGGGCCTATTAATCAATGGGCCATGGTATTGGGCCATGGTATTATTTTCCCCAGGGAAGGGCATATTAAACAATGGATCATGGTATTGTTTCCCCCAGGCAAGGGCCTCACTATTGGACGTCACGAATATAATTCAAAAGAGAACTTCATTTATCAAAGGGAAAATAACATTCCAATAAACGAATCATATAACAATTTCGAGACTAAATATAGTTTAACCATATCTTTATAAAGTTACTACTCATAGTGGGTTAAATCAACACTAGGCCTCGGACGTCCACCTATACAAAATACACAATGAAAACACATTGAGGTTCCATTTCGATTTCCATTCAACTCTCTTTTTGTATGTTTCTACATCAATTCCTTATTATTGATGTCTTAATCAATGTCTAAGAATGCTCTAATAAGCACGAGGATGCAATGATGCACTTATGAAACTTTTTGAAAGTTGTTGAAAACTGGGTGTTCGCTCAAGCAGTCCATCAATATTATGCAAAGGGTTCGCTCGAGCACATACTTGGTTGCTCAAGTCATCTGTAAAGACTACAAAAGTACTAGATGCTCGATTTTCATCCTTAACGGTCACTCGATAGTCGCTCGAGCTAAGTACTAAGAGAAAAGGAGTTTGCTTGAGCGCACAATCGATCGCTCGATCCACTGTGGAATAGTCTGCAAAACTACTTGGACCTTGAAATGTATGCTCGAGCGAACTGCTCGAATTCTAGAATTTCTAGAATTGTGTTCAAAGTTCAAACTTGCTATTTAAAGGCGCAAACCTTGCATGGTTGGTACAAAACATGGTAAATCATTGTAGAACATGAAAACATAGTCAATTTGAAACAAATTGTTCAAAATCATGCTCTGAATTTCCAAATTCAAGATTAAACCATAAAGCTAAAACCATGCATGACATGAATTGAACTCTTCTCTTTTCAAAAGAAGATCAAATGAATCGAGGTTTGTAAAATCATGTAAAACTTCCAAAGATGGTCAATTAAACTTCATGCATGTAAAGAATATCATGGAATTCAAACTTAAAATGATGATTCATGGATGCATGTCTCAATTATGCTCTTGTTTGATAAATCTAAGGAAATTCTTGCATTCACTACCCAATTACATGAAATTAACCCTATGAACTCCATGAACTCAACTCCTACTTAAATTATTTTCAAGAATTTCGATTGAAGATCATGCCTAAGGCTTGAATTCAAGTGTATTCTAGCTCAAATCTTCAAATCTCTTTCAATTCCTTTACAATTCTCTCTTCTCTCTCTCTCTCTCTAGTGTTGATTCTCCCTCTCTCTCTTTGTAAAATCTCAGGTAAGTATATATTTTAAGCTCAATTAAGCTTATATGACATATATATAGGTGTGATTAGCTTAGCCTAATTAAGCTTGCCTGCGGATAATTAATCCAACATAGTTTTGATTAATTCTAATAAATTCTGTTATTTTGATCCGAATTGAATTTCAATTAAAGTTGACATAAAATTCTAAATATTCTAATTAGCCTATTGGGCCAGTCAATTTTGAGTTCTGAAGCTATTAAGCTTGTCAATTTCTGTCTCTAAATCGGCAAGTCTGACAGGTATTCCATAAACAAACAGATATTTACACTTAAGCATATAATTAAGCAATTAAACTCACACAAATAAATATATAAAAATACTATACGCATTGGGGTCGTCACAACTAAAGTACCACTTTCTAAATTCCTGGTATTTTGATTGCGTGAATTCTAGGTTGATAAGACTACGGGTTTCACTTCCTGGTGTAAAATCCATCAACCCTCAAAATTCATATCGTTGGCCGTAGGGCTTTCCCGATCACACGACGGCCTACTAGTGTTACACGCTTCATGAGGTATTTATTTTTCAGGGATATAAATTCCTTGAATTATAGATTCTAGTAGGGGTTGACTAGGTGGTCTGGAAGGCATATCTTCTAAGATAGATTCTAGAGGTTTTGAAGTAGGTTGTCTAGAGGAGTCAGGTAAATTTGCCCTATAAGATGGTGTAAACAAGGAGCTAGTACTAGACATACTTCTAGTCAAAGGATGATAATACACATTTCGTCCTTGTGTCTGGATGAACTGGTTGAGAGATTGGCGTACAATAGGTGTTGTTGGAACGACATTTGGTATTTTCTATTTTTCTAGAAAGGTAATATCATGCCATGGTATCATTTTAGGGACTGCTACCTGAAAGTTAAACATTTTCGTGTTTATCAAGACTGTATGTCATGTTTCGCTACGTCTTCTGGTATAACGATTTTAGGTTGTCAAAACCTTCAAGTGAATCCAAAAAATTGCTGATGAGGGAGGCGATCCATGTAGATACTCATAACCATAGGTAAGAACTCTTAGTTTTAATATTTCTGAAATATTTGGGTCAAAAAGTGACACTTAAATTGGGATATATATTAAAATAACTTGGTCCATGAGATAAACTAGTGTCAATGGCTCCCATAAGAGAAGCTTCCCAATTAAGACAATTGTCGTCTCTAAGGGTACACTGGATACTGGTATTTTGGCCTAACAACATTAAAGGCTTGAATGCTATCTGAACTAATCCTATATGGATATATCTGTATTTCTTAAAGAAAGGTGCAAGATCTTGAATATGAAGTAATTTGATTATTTCATCATTATTCTGAAGAGGAACAACATGCTCAAAAGTCTTGATCAACTTTTTACTAGTAAAATCAAAATTTCTAATTTTATAAATTGTATCCGGTTTGACATTTGGAATTGTACATCTGTCTAAGGCTTCCTTCACATCTTGGTAAGCCACAAGTTCTGCTGCTTCTAAAGTAGAAGCTATGGTATTAGCTAGGGTAGTGATTACTGAAGATTCAGTATTCATAATTCTTACTGGTGACCATATATGTACAATTTAAGTAAAATATAAACGTAATATGAACTATAATAAACAAGGCTCTGATACTAACTAGGTGCTTGACACAGGGACCAAGATAAGCACGTCCATCACCGACTTACTAGGAACTAGGCCTTAAAAGCAATCACTACAACAGCAGCCCCAAAACCCTATACAGGACTTGGGTGATGTCTCACTTACCCTCAATTTGATCAATCCATAATTAGCACAAATCCAAGAATACTACGACCCATATTATGACTATACTAAACTCAAATTATGCCATATATGGTCTCATTAAATGTTTTACTATTGAGGAGGATGCCTAAGAAAGGCCACCGATCAACAGATCTCTTCTTGGATCTGTTGTTCTGTTAGATTTATCTGGTGATCAAGCTCGCCAAGTATTGATAGTATAGGTGCTTGTGAATAATTATCTGATAATGAATTCAAATACAAAAAACATCAATGGTTATCAAATTCTAATATATCACATAAAAAAAAAAGTAATTTTACAACAATACATAAAAGAAATACTTACAAAGTACTTTTATTCCTTCAAACCGGCAATACAACTATTTGATATTATAAGAAATGGAGGGAGAGATGCTAAAAGAAAGATTAAAAATTATTTGTGCTTGGTGAAGCCTTTCCTTTTATAGACAAATTCTAAAAGCAAAAGAGGTAATGGTGAAGACAGGTGGCGTGTCCTAGATGGATTGGAGTTGATCATCCTTATCTTCAACCTTGGTAGGACTCTTATCTCTTTTGTCATGGAGCGGGACAACTGTGAGCTCCTTTTCTAGATGGCAGGAAAAGAATCTACTTTTCTGAAAGTTGCATTATTTGCTTTTATTGTTGGTTGCTGTTTTGTGCCAACGCTTAGCTAGAAAAGAGTACTGGTGGTGAGAAATTAGGCTTTGCCTTTTCCCTTCTTGTCTTTTGCTAAAGAATCAAATATCATGCCTGTGACAAAATCTAAAAAATCTCCAATGTTTTTTGTAAAAATGATGTCGTCATCCGAATTTTGTGATTCCTCAGGTAAGACTAGGTCTTCATTGCTACACACAGATTGAGCAGCTAATACTGTTGCTACTTTTTCATTTTCATCACTGTGAGCTGACATGATGTGCATGATTAAAGAAAAGGCCAGAGAAAGCAAAAGGAAAATGCACTGAGGAACTTTCTAATGTCCTCTGGGCTTACCGAACAACACCAAGACATTCAACCGGGGAGACGCCTTTCGCCTTGGCATAGGGCATGGAGGCCGTCATCCCACTTGAGATTGGCATGCCGGCCATCCGAAGTGAAAGTTTTGAGCCAAACTTAAATGCAGGAGCCATTGTCCCAGAGTTGGATCTCGTGGAAGAGTGGAAGGAAAAAGCACAAATCCACATCATGGCATACCAACATGAGTTGTCCGAGAAGTACAACTAGACGGTCCACCCCAAGTAGTTCAAGATTGGGGATTGGGTCTTGCACAAAGTGATGGGCAATACCTAGTGCTGGGCAAAGGAAAATTAGGAGCAAACTGGGAATGAACTTATAAGATCACCGATTTAGCAGGCAATGGAGCATCCTACCTAGAAGATTTGAACGGCCAAGCAATACCCTCGCCATGGAACACGGCGAATCTAAAGTTATTTTATTTGTAGTTCAAATCTTAATGTAATTTCTCGTTTTATGATGTAACTTCAACTTTCAACAATTGCTTGAAATAGTAGTTCATTTTGTGTGCAACCATATGTATCTTGGCACTCTTTTGTCTGATATAATACTGCGGTTGAGGGGAAATAAGTTGCCGGACCACTTCTTGTCAAATTGATTTTTCTCAGCAAGTTGAGTTGATGTTTTGTTCAACACCAAGCTTCTTGTCAAGCTAGTTTTGTTTGGCAAGTTGAGTTGGTGTTTTGTTCCTCCAAGCTTCTTGCTGTGCTGATTTTGCTCGGCAAGTTGAGTTGATTTTTTGTTCAACTCCAAGCTTCTTGAGGAGCTAGTTTTGCTTGGCAAGTTGAGTTGATGTTGTGTTTGACTCCAAGATTCTTGTCGAGCTAGTTTTGCTCAGCAAGTTGAGTTGATATTTTGTTCAACTCTTAGCCTCTTGCCGAGCTGATTTCACTCGACAAATTGAGCCGCCATTCTATTCCTCCAAGCTCCCTGTCACGTCAGCTAGCAATAGCAATGCTTTAGTCAGATCAAAAGCAAGAAGGTGCTCTTTGTCCCTAGTGATAGAAGCATTAGTAGGGATGTCCCTTCCCCGGTGCTTCAGCTTGGGCTGCTAAGCAGGCGTTAGTTCAACCTTCTCAACTAGCTGTTCAGTGCTCAACTCGACCACCAGCTCGGCCAAAGGATCAACTATGCAAGCCCTCTTGCCAACTTAGCGTGACTCTAAGACACTAGATTGAATAACCGTGGAAGCCAAGGCCAACACGGTTCCTGAACTTTGACAAGCAGTTGGCATGGGCGACGATGAGCTGGTCGGGGGGTCAGAAGAGGTAGCAGTGATGAGGTTCTTGATTCTATTTCTCTTCACTAATTCTTCTTCCTCGATTAAGCGAATAAGTGGAACGTCGGGAAGAGTTAGATCTGGGAAAGGGAAAGGTTCAAGTAGGAAGTCTGTTACTTTACTTTTACGCTTCGCCGAATATTGGTAGCTCGGCAAGTAACCAAGGAGATCCTGGGAGCTGTGCTTGTTCTTAGCACAGCTTTCAATGCCTGCTCATTTGGGTAAGGCTATAAAGCTTGTAGCTCAGCAATACTGTAGATTGTTTGTCGTGCTCCTCAGAGAGGTTTAGTCTCCTCGGATATGATAGCCTTATAGTTCAGACTCCTGTCGTTCTGAATCTGGTTTCACAAGTGCAATATGAAATAGAAAAACACAAAAGAGTCCAAATCCGACAACTCTTTGGAAAATCGATTTACAATCAAAGATACCAAAAATGGACTGCATTGCTAGATTTTAGAGTCGCCACCTAAATATTTTTGGAAAATTTAGGAAACTCGTGACTCATGCCAAAGGCCACTTGTCCATCATCACCAAAGTGTCTTGGCTCGGGAACTTAGGTATGAGACGGTAAGGTCATGAATTGAGCACCCCACTCACCCAATCACAGATTAGCCTCTACTAATCATGATGTAATTCTTACGTACAGTATATGCTCTTATTCCAATTATTATTCTATCTTTACTATGTGATGCACACAAGTATAGACTAATTTCACAAAATTTGGAATGCTTTGATTTTATGTTTGTTTTGAAAAGCGTTTGAATATGCGCCACTCAAAAAAGTGAACAAGCCTTCATCCACTGGCACTCAAATAGGTATATCAACTAAACACTTAGCCTTATGGTAAACATGCTTGATATGGCAACACAAACATATATGCAATATGCTAAAGCAAGAATGCTTACCTAGTACTCAACCGAGGCAAGCCAAAGTAAAAGAAAATAGTTAGAAAAATGCATGCTCTAATATGCAAATGACTAATGCAGCACATACAAAATGCAACTACTAGGCTCGGTTTATTAACATGGCATATGGCTTAACTCGAAGTATGCGATAGCACACGTATTCAAGTAAGTAGGAAATTGCATTAATGTTAGAATAATGAGCTGAACACAATGCACGCAAAAGTGGATATTTATACGTGGTAATGGTATGAAACCAAGACATGAATACAACCATCATAAGCAAGTAAATAAAAGGGAGAAAGAAATGGGGGTTGAAAGACATACACACTATTACAAGTTTTCCCTCGTACAAGAGGGTTCGAATGAATGTCCTAATTTCTAATTTAACTACTCATTACAACACCAAATTACTTAACTATTTAACTAGCTATTACAAATTCAAACCAATTTAACTAATGAATGAACTAGCTATTACAAGTTTCAAATAAATCTACTAATTAACATCAATTTCACGAGCCATGGGAAGTACAGAAGTGTGCATGCATGATCGAAAATATCCACCTGAAAACACCTCTGTTTTGTTGCCAGAACTGTTCTGTTTTGTAGTCAGAAAAATAATCTATTTTCATCCCAGCCTCTGCTCAACTCTGTCATGAAAATGGTACTGCCTTCATAAAATATAGTGGCCGACCGGCTTTGAAAAGTGTCTGCTAGATGGAAATGTGGCCGGTCGGCCACTGTTTTGAGGGTCTGCCCTACTGCTGCTGAAATGAAAATAAAGCAAAAACAGAGTGTTTTCAGGAGGTGTTTGTCCCATCTACCTTTTCCTATCATGAAACTAATCAAGGGAGGAGTAGAATAGGTTCACAAATCATTAATTGCCACAAAGTTGTTGCGTGATGATCTATGAACCAATAGGACAAAGGTTCAATAAATGAAAATAAAAGACCGACAACAACCTCTTCCCTATCATAGAGTTACCTCAAGGGAAGTGGTAGACGTTGCTTCTTGAATCATTAACATCACTAAAGAGTATATAATGACTCGAGATGCAATAGGTTCAATTAACATCCGATTGAACCCAATTTGATTTTATTATCTTCTTTACCACTTTTACCATTTTTATTAGTCTCTTTTAACATTACCTTTCCATTCTTTAATCATTTTGTCCAAAAGTGAGAGTTATGTCTACTAATGAACAGAAGTGTCAAACGAGAAGGTGTTCTTGCCATAAGAGAGATGTAATGCCTTGATAATGAACCTCCGAAGAGATTAAACCATTAAGCATGGTAGGTCTCTTTCGCATGCCTTAAACAACAAATGTTTGAAACAACTCTTAAGCAAAGAAAACCAAAAAATGAGGGAGGGTGCAGAAATGATTATTACAAGTGTAAGCATATGCATGAAAACTATGAAATAGGAGCTATCAACTCAAATAGGTTGGTGTCTAAGGCCTAAACCACCAAACCTACGAGGACTTACAACAATACAAGCATAATATTCAAAGCATAAAGGAAATAAACAACTAAAGAAAAACAATGTTGAAAATAATGTGGAAAGCTAGAAAAAAAAGTAAGCAAAATATGAGAGAATTAAAGCTAGTAAGCAAGCCTAAAGAGGGGTGGCTAACCCCTCCATTTTTTGGACCTTAAAACCACATATTTCAGCCTTTTAAAACTCTGAAAATCAGTAGCTAAAAGTTGGGAAAGAAGTAGGAAACACAAGGACAAAAGCTTATGGAATAAGGTTCAAAGGAGGGGACCTTTGGTAGCTTTAAGCCACAAGTTTTAGCCCATCAAAACAGTCCAAAAACAATACAAAAACAGCAAGAAAAGAAAAAGGAGTAGTGTAAAGATGGCAAACGTTATACCTCTTGAAGAGAGGTTACTCTTTGATTCGCAAACCAACAAGTAAGCACCCTCAAGAGCGGAAATTTTAGCTCAAGAACCTCAGCAAGGAGACTCAAATTTTTGGTTTAGGAAGTGTATAGAGAGTGTATGTATATTGCAATATAGAAAGGGAGAGTGTTTTTACAAGTTTTTGGCTCTTAGGAATTTTTTTATAACCTAAAAACATAAGGTATGGTCGAGTATATATAGAAAAATTGGTTGCTATCTCAGAAATATCTATATTGAGTCAGTTGGTGTAGTACATGCACATGGGGGCACAGTTGGCAACAAATATCTATTATGCCGGAAAACATGGCCAGCCGGCCACTAACTTTTGGCCAGCTGGCCACCTATTGGCCAACAGGCCTCTAGGTGGTCAAGTGTGGAAAAATTAGGTTTTAGCTCAAAAGGGGAGCAAGGTTTTTAGGCTATAAAACTCAAAACCGAAGCTCCTTGCTGAAAAAATTGAACGTTTGCGCATCGCAATAATTCATCATCGAGTGATCAACCTGAGGCACCCAAGTCTTAAGAGCGATCAAAAATGGGGTGTCTACAAATACCTGCGGAAGAAAATTTGTTAGCTCAGAATAACAAGCCCCAACAAGTTGACCAATTGAGTTCAGCTTACTTGTTGAGCCTTTATTTTTATTTATGTACCAATTGGGCACATCAGCAGTCTCATACTTGCTAGTCACCCAAAAGAAGTCATCGTCATGCAAGCCTTTGTTTGGTCTACCTATTACCAAGCGTTTGCGACCCAGTCTTATTTTCAAGTACGAATTAAAACCATCTGTTGTACAATCGAGTGCATATTGGCACAATATCTCGGCCAGACCTAAGTTCAAATCAAGCTAGCGGTTCAACTCAGCAACTCTATTTATTATTCGGAATGCATTGGTGGGCACTTGTGTGGGACACAACCTGGTCTGCCTCAGGAACTCACATATTAAGGGTTGAACTGGGAAACAGAGCCCCTCTTCTACTATTGACAGCATGGTAAAGGGGCAAGCATCCATTCTACCCACATGGAATAATGCCTTCTTTTCCTAGTTCAAAGTGAACGTATGCCAAAATGCCGTAATCTTTACAAAACTCGTCTAGTCCGCCGAGCGTGTTTACCATAAAATGATACCGATTGATGGAGCTTAGTGTAATTTGCTTAGCAGAATGTGTCAGCCTAGCTACAGAGCGACTGCTTAGCCTTTGAGGCTGCTTGTGTTAGTGTGCCTGGTCTCCTAGGATTCTGCATAGTAAAAAATCAAAATTAGGTGCAATGACAGCACGATCTCACAGATGAGCTTGGTTTTAGCTCGGTCAGATAAGTTGTGTTTTAGCTCGGTTAAATTGACATGTTGGGCTTTAGCTCGGTCGCGCAGGTGAGCTGGATTTTAGCTCGATCGCACGTATAGGCCTACTTCTAGCTCGGTCGCGCGAATGAATCAAATGATAGCTCGATCGTGTGGTTGTTTAAGCGACTTGGTTGTGCTACAGCTCGGTCCACTTTGCAAATATCACAAATAAGAAATTTTCCTAGTTGAGTTATGATTTGGGATGAAAAGATGGATTTTTGGTCGGTTTGGCCCAGGTCCATTCATGTTCATCCCAGAAGATGAACAGTACGTTGAAGAATAAAGGATCAGGGGCCATTTAATACTTAAGATGGTTTAAAACCCTTTATTCAAGTTTTTAGTGGCTTTGAGTTCTATTATCGTGCTTTGCATGCATATATCGCTGTCGGGGCTCAAGAACATTGAGAACACCATGAACAACGGAAGGAATAATTTATGGGTGTAAAAAAATTACAAGTTAGGGGACCAATCAACGCTGTAATCGGTAGAAGGTGCTCCAAAGACGACGGCGAGGCAGAATCCACAATAAGAGTTCTCCGATGCGAGAATTTGGGAATGGGCACTCTGGATCATTGAGTTTTCAGTTGGCAAAAATGATGAATAGTGGAGATGAAAGGGTGTATGCATTGGTTATATATAAATGAGGTAAAAGGGTGCCATTGTACGAGGCCAGTGGAGAGTTGTCACATGTCCGTGAGTAGACTTTATATTAGCATGGCTGGGAGGCGTACCATTTGGGGCACGGATTTTACAATGGACAGATTAACAAATCGGAAAAGGAATTTAGCTCGACCAGCTAGGGTAATCCAGATCATGCTAAAGCAAACCAGATTAGGGGGCAATTAAAAGAGAAATTTATGCCGAACAAATGGGCCGAGCAAAATCCAGACTTGGGTCGTTGTCCTAGATCTCTCAACCGAACAGGAAAGACACCCAGGTATTAAACCGAGATGTATAGTCAGCTTGGACCAAGGGTGGAGCTCAGTCAAACGATAGCCTTGCCTTCAGCCAAACTAAGGGACTACTATTGATTTTGGCTGGGCTCTGGAGCTAGGCGAAATTTGCCTTAAGAATGAATAATAGGATTTGACTGAGCTAAAGAGTGGTCAAGGTCAACGACTCTGCCACGATCGGGCTAAGCTTGTCGTCCATGCTTTGAAGCCAGGCAAGGTTGGCATGGATAGGTTCATCTAGCTTGACTGGGCTAATGGTGACCAATCGAGTACCTCGAATCTAGACCGATTGGAAGTAACGTGGTCTTGGACGGCAGGCAACATCGTACCGAGCTATAAATAGCTCGGTAGGAGTTGCCATGTGGCCTAATCAGACTGCGGAGGGAACTCGCCGTTCATACGCGTCAATACTGTTTGGAGGTTTAGTTAACGTTGTTTGACAAATATTAACACACATACGTGTAGGGTGAAGAGAGGATAGTACATCCATGCGTCCAAGAAAGGACAAGCAAAATAGTGTGTGCACAAACTATATAAGCCTTGCGGCGCCTCCATGCAAAAGGTCTGCAATCTTCTTTATGCGCAGGTATCCTTTCTTTTGTATTTTTCTCTCTCCAAGGGTGCTAACTTGATCGTCAAAGAGGTTTCTCGGCAACACACCCGTCAAGTGGCTCATCATCTCTGTGCTTTCAGGTTGTGCGACAATGTTTGTCGCAATGCAAAACTTAAACGAAATGAGTATAGAAGCGAAGAATATTTGCTTCCCGTATAGCACTCAACTTTAAAAGCAGTTCAACTGACACAATTCATCAGACGAATGATGCAGGTTAAAGTTAGAACTAAGATTTGAAAAAAAAAAAAAGAGATGAAAACATTTTGGATACGATGATTTGTGTATTGAATAAAAATAATAATTAAATAAAAATTTATTAAGTACATACTTTGAAAAATAATGTGTACAAAGAATATATATATATATATATAGTGTAAAAATAGAAGCTTCCGAACTAATGTGATGGGGGCTGCGTAGGACTCTTTTGTCTCTATTACCGTCATATCAACTGCCATCATTTACGAAATGTTGTTGGATTGTTTTTCTCTCTTTATTTATTTATTTATTTATTTTTGGGGGGTGATTTTTCTGTATTTTTTGTGGAACAGAGGATAAAGAGAATGGCGTGGCCACTGATACCTCCCACAAAATGCCTTATCCCATAGGTCAGCTGCTGATTTTTTTTTTTTTTTTTTTTTAATAATACTATAGTAATAATAATGTTCTATAGGTACTCCCCTCTCGTCTTTTGGCGATTCTAAGTTTTTTAAAAACACATAATTATTATATTTAAATTTTAATTTTAAAATATATTTTTAATATTTTATCTTTTTAAATTTTTAATATATTCATAATTAGTAAAAAAGGTAATATTAGAAACGTAAATATTTTTTGTTTGATTTTTCAAATAAAATTATCATTCTGAGGCATCCCAAAATAAAATAGTATATTAATAAATTGAGACCAACGACGTAAAAAGCTTGTAAATTTTTCATTTTAAAAAAATAATTATTGAAGATAAATTTGTCTATAATAAAAATAATTTTTGCTATCAATTTTATAAGAATGAAAGGTAATATTCAAGGTGACTTGCGATCTTGGTACGAGACACGTCGCTCCCCCAAGTCCGCATCGCAACCCAAAAGCTGCAAAAAAGGGAGTGGTCCCCAATCCCCAATATATGTAGATTTGTATCTTTGTTGACAAGATGTCATATTGTGGACCAACCAAGATATCCACGAGTTTTGGGTGGGAAACTCATAGCAATGGTCCATAAGTTCTTGGACAAATTGCATATAAAAATGAAGGGTCAGCTTGTCGCAAATTGAGATTAAAATTGAATTCGTCCAGTTCAGTTTATAGGGTTTTTTTTTGGCCCGTTTTGATAATCCAAATCGTTTAATGTGTAGAACTCGTCGAGTATTAGATGTCTGTAAAAAATCACGTTGATCGGATATCAATAGCTATGTGATCAAATCAGTTTTGTACAAAAAAAAATAGACGGTGAAAAAATTAACGGTTGATAAAAAACTGTTTTGTTCACATGGTTATCGATATCCGATTAACGTGATTTTTTACAGGCATATAGTACTCGACGAGTTATACACATTGAACGGTTCGAATTATCAAAACGGGACCCGTGATGGGCCCCACGGGCCTAACAGCACAGTCCAATTCGATCTTGGACTGGACCAAATCCACTGCCAAAAATGAAATAGTGAAAGGATAATTGTGATACTGAAGACATCTTATTTATTTGTTTATTTATTATGTGTATATATATATTAGTGCACAGTCACACTCAAACCTTGCACCAAACGCATGAAGATATGATTTACACTCAAAAATTTTGTGAACTTTCAAAAATGGTATTATGAGTTTTCAAATTTTTTTGTGAATTATTTTAATATTTTAATCAAAATTATTTAATTTTTAAAGCCACTTAGTTTAGATACACTTAAAAAATATAAATTTTATGTAAATTTTTTTTAAAAACTCATTAAATGAAAAATAAATAAATAAATAATATAAAAATTCAATATATTTTCTTATTTTCAATGAATTTTTCAAGAAAAATCCGCTTAGTATCTAGACTGTGAATCTAAAAAGTATTAAAAAATGTTTTAAATGTTTAAAAAAAATTACTAAAAAAGGGGAAAATTACACCCAAAAAAAAAAAAAAATCTCTAGATTATGCGTGTTTTTCAAATTAAACCTCAGGGTTTCAATTGCATCAATTTAAACCTAGAATTTCATTCTGTGGCACAATCTATGCCCCTCATCCATTTCCGTCTACTGAACTAATGGAAAACTCAATTATACATACGAAATCTTTTTGTATGATACACATGGCATTTTCTTACTTGATGATTTAAATCAATATCATATCTAATTTTAAGTTTGACCAAATCATATCAAAATTCTATTTATCAACTTATGTACTTAAATCAAAACCATCTATTTGCAATCCTACCATAGAGTGAACCACACCAGATTAATTCTTTTATCTTTTCATCATTTCACAGCCCACCATTCCCATAGACGACCAACAATTCTCCGGTCACTCTTTACCAACATCGCTCATCTTTATCTCCTCATTCTCTAGTGCCAATCAGCCACATCTCTCTCTTAACTTCTCTCTCTCATCCCCAATGCTACCCATCTCTGTCTTCTTCTTCCCCAATGTCACCACTCATCCCCTTTGCCCCCCTCCTCTAACGCTACCCATCATCTAACCAGTGATAGTGATGATATTGTGAACCACTTTTTAACCAATGATAGTGATGATGACGATAACGATGTAATTCTTGTTACAAAAAGTAAGAACTTGATGAGAAGAGCAGACACTCTTGTGCATAGAAGAGAGAGAGAGAGAGAGAGAGAGAGAGAAAGAGAGAGAGAATACGTTTCTGTTTGATTGCCAACCCAAAAACTAAACACTATTCTTTTGTCTCCCTCCTCTTCTTTTTTTTTCCAACATCAGTCCATATGCATACATATATCACAAATTTCGAATTTGATCGGTGAAAATGAATGATTTCAAGAGAGAGATAGATGGCAACGTACAGAGCCAATGGTGACTACAATTAGTTGTTCAAGGTGGTTGTAATTGGTGTGGGCGAATCGAATTTGCTTTAGTTTTACAAGAAATGGGCTCAATCTCGAATCCAAATCCACAATCGGCATTGAATTCGCTACTCAGAGTATTTGCATCGATGACAAGATCATCAAGGCATATATTTGGGACACCGTCGGCCACGGGAGGTTTTGTACGGGGGTAATTTCTGCACTATGAAGAACGGTAGAACTTCGTGGAAGAACAATGTGCTCTAGGAAATGCATATATGCGTAGAATAACAAACGGTGAGGCTACCCGATAGTAAAGTCAGGGACTATGAAAGAAGAAGAGAGAATGCAAAGAGTGTGTCTATGTTGAGTGTGTCGATTTCAAATACTTTGAGGGTGAATAGTGTTCACCTTTTATATGAGAAGGTTGCTTGTTCTCCAAGATCTTCTCTCTCCGCCATCTGTCTCATTTGTCTTGTGCATGGTCATCTTCCATTGGAGGAGAACGGCCACTCCGCCTGACACTTAGGTTTAAGTCTGTCTTGTTTGTCTCATTCGTGATTTTCTCCCATTAGAGGAGGATGACACTCCGCTTGACACTTAGGTACAAGTCTATCATGTGTATGCCTTATCTCTCTGCTCCTCTATGTCTCCATGTTCTGCTCAGATAAATTGAGAGACGCAAAGTTATTTGCCTTTTGTGAGCTCGAGAAAGGCCGTCAGTGTGTTAGCTTTCTACAAATTGGTCCACTTGGAAATGGTTGTCCAACCTGGAGATACAACTCCTTGCTTGGCCCACTTCAGAGCGAGTCTTTCATGTTGGGCCGAGCTTCTTAGTATTAACTTTAGAGTGACGCTCGTGTATTGAGCCGAACTCCAATGATTATCTTACTTTGAAGCAAGTGTTGGCCAAGCTAAGCTCCAACCTAGCCCAACCTTGGAGTGGGCCTCACATCGGGCCGAACACCAAAACTTAGTTAATTTTTACCCACTTCATTTGCCCCCAGGCTTGTGCTTGCGTTTAACAAAGCGAAAGCCAATTTCCTCACCAGCTTCAAAGCTCGATTGGCCGCGACTTAATTTGAGCCTTATGGGTTGGATTCAAAATTATTATTTGGCCCAGAGTGCTTACATTGCGCCTAGTTCAGTGCTTTTTCTTGTTTTATTTACACTGTGGTGGATCTTCAAGCTTGGTAAAATATATATATTGCGAGAGAGATTTATGCCGAATAATGGCCGAGCTAAACCAACACAGAATATAGTGTTGGGTCAAGTTAAACCAACACGGGAAATAGTGTTGGGTGAGCTAAACCAACACTAACTATGGTGATGGGCGGAGCTATCTTGGGCTTCGCGGTTGTAAAAGTCATGTCAAGACCAAGATATTGGCCGAGCTATATACGGCGTAGGGCGGACACGAAGAATAGGCAATGTACGTTGAGGCCGCGGCATATGGCCGAGATAATGATCGACAGGCCCAATGTCGACTGGCCTTCAAAAATATTGTTGAGGCATTGGCCAAGCGCGATACTGACTTCATAGCTGACATAACTCAACTCGGTGTTAAGGTGGTCAAAGTTGGCCTTTTTCAGTGCCACAAGTGATATCTTGGTTAGAGTACTCCATGTGGATCAATAACAAGAGGAGAAGAATCTATTCTTGGTATGCGTTAATACCATTTAGCAGTTTGGCCAATAATGTTTGGCAATATTGACACGTACTCGTGTATGGAATGAAGAGGGCAGTACAGCCACGCATCTAGCAAAGGACAACAAAGGTAGTGCACGCATAATCTGGGGCAGCATAGCCAGCCTAGATAAGGAAGCGCGAGCAGACTCTAAGGGGTAAGAAATCTTTAGCAATTTTCTCGCTGCAGTGCTCTGTATTCTCTCTTCTTCTCAAAGAAAGCTGACTTGGTTGCCGGAGGGGTTTTCCGGCAAAACACCCACCTAGTAGCTCACCTTTGTTTTGTTCCCAGTTAGACGAAGTCCTAGGAGCGAGACAAGCTTGGTAGCAAGGTGTACAGAAGACGATAAATATTTCTCCCTCATACAATTGGCCCTGTCTGTGTGAATCGAAACTTACAAAACCTTACCCTCCAAGCTTTTAAACAGTGAACAATGATGAGATTCCGCTGTCCACTATCAACGGCATCACTCAAGAGTATGTTTGAAGGCGAAATAATCTGCCCGTCATTCCGAACATGACTGGTTTGAACACTTCCACCAGAGGGCTATACAGAGATGCGTAAAACAAATGTGTGAGGAGTACTGAACATTCATAGAGTCCTGAAGGGTGCCGACGACGAATAGAATTGCATGATCTACATCTAGAGCACAAATTGAAAGACCAGGATGCCATCATTCAAAAGATAGTAATTAAGATAGAGGCACTGAAGTGGCAGATTCAAGGAAAGGGTATTGCTGGAGTGGAAAACCGCAGTGAGCGCACCCAACACCGTTGCTCAGGCAGTCAGAACAGGCGAGGGAGGTCTTCCCTCTCCATTAGCAGGAGCTATGGAGTTGGCAACTTCGTCCTGCCAATGGAGAGATCACGCATGCAAGATAGTAGCTATCGCCCCTTACGTCCGTCGACAACGTCGAGATACTTTTACTATGCCCGATCAGAGTATCTAAGGGATGTCCTAGAGGAGCGTGCATACCATAGAGAAGGCCAGAGAGTGCCGATGTTTTAGAGGTTGAATCCCATATATAACGACCCCAAAATCTGTATTAGAGATTACAATTATAGCCTTATGGGTTAATGCATTTTAATTTAATGATATGTGTTCAAATTAAGGAATTAACTGTTGAGTCACGGCTTTAAAATTGAAATTGCCGACCTTTACGGGTTCAAAAATCACAATTGAGGACTTGGATGTGTTAATGGAAATTTTTAGAACTATTTGGGAAACTTAATTGGAAACCTAATTTGTCTGATTCGGTAATGTACGTTTGGGTGGTTAACTTGGTACTGCAAATTGAAGGCCTTAGAGGCTTCAGAAACCAGAACAGGAGACATATTTATGATCATCGTAATTTTTAGAGTCATCTGGAAAGTTTAATTGAAATTTAATTTTGTGCGATTCGTAAGGGCGTGTTTGGCCCTCCTTATTTGTGTTAAAGCTTATATAATTAAATATATAGGTGTATATGAGTTATATGAGTAGAACTAATCTTTTGGAGCTCAAAAATATCTAAGAAGAGAGGAAGACCCGTGAGAAAGAGAGGCCAAGAGAGAGTGAGAGAGAGAGTTCACCATTGTTGGGAGCTTGAAGATGACTTGAAGAAATTGAAGAGAGAAGAAGGAGATCAACCATGGAAGCTTGGAGAAATTAAAGAGAACTATGAGAAAGTCAAAGAGTGAACTAAAGTAAGATAAATTATCTTGAATCCTTATGTTTGAGGCATCAATTTCCTGAAATCATGATAATAAGGGAAGCTTTGAACCCATTTGAGTTAGGGTTCTATGTATATATTTGATTGAACCTTGATTTTCTAAGAATTTCTTGATTGAAGAATTAAAGTCATTATATTTGTTTATTTTGAGGTTTTGATGTTTGATGGAGATTAATAATATGAAATTGGTCATGTATTAAAGGGTTTTGGGCTTTGATTTACATGTAATTAAGGTTTGATTTTGAAAATGAGAAGTCCCAAATTTTCAGCCATTTTCGGACTGCAAGCTGTCCAGGGCCGCACGTGCGGCTCTGTTTCCCGCACGTGCGGGAGACAGCTTTGTCCAACTAACTTTGAATAAGCATATCTTTTGCCTCGGGACTCCGTTTTGAGTGATTCTTAAGCCTAAAATCAAGCCCCGGAAGTCTAGTTTCCAATGGCGGTGGTCTGACTCCCAAATTCTAAATACAAAAATAGTTATGCCTAAATTAGTGACGACTGTTCACTTTCTGTCAACCAGTTTTATACCATTTCTTCACCTAAACCATTTCCCATCGATTTCTCCTATTTTCTGAGACATGGATTATAAATTATTAAGGAATAATGAGCTTGGTACCACCATGGCTAATTGATTGAACGATCAAAGAGAATAAGTAAAGGATCGAGTACAATCTCATATTATGTGTTGTGCACTGTACTTGTAGGTCGAGACGAGGACATCATCCCATTACTACCGGGAGCTGATCACTGTGAGTAATAGTAGTGTAACGTTACGTTTCACTTACTTCTGTGATTATGATTTATGTATTGTTGTTTGTGAATGGCGTATTCCATCGATATTGTGCTTTGATTAAATTAATAGATATGTTTGAATAATGGCATTGATATGGACCAAAGATCATTCTGTCCCTATTAATAGAAGTGGGCCCGAGGCCATTATGATGTGAATGGTTCTGTCTCTATCAATAGTACTGTAGTGATACAAGTGCCTTCTGGTAATAGTTATTATTAATGTTCTGTTATTCGCAAGACAACTATGTCTGTAATAAACCATGGGGAAATGTATGTGCAGTATTGTGTAATGGTATTCTGATGAATCTAGAGTTATTCTGTTCTGTTTATTCATTCCGTTTATGCTATGACATGATATGAATTGTTCGGTCTTTAAGACCTAATGATTTCTGGTATAGAACAGAGTGTTGTACGGAACTAAGTGCTGCAGTGCGAGTCACCTCTAGAATCCGTGCGAGACACCTCTTGAGTCCATACATATGTGTACTGGGCCTATGGCTAATCTGTGACATCTGGGCCTATGGCCGTTCTGTATCTGTTAGGCCTATGGCCGTTTTGTATCTATTAGGCCTATGGCCGTTCTGTATTATCTGTGGACCAGAGGCTGTTCTGTAAGGTCTATGGGCTTAAAGCCATTCTGTATCACATCTGGGCTTAAAGCCGATCTGTATCATATCTGTGGGCTTAAAGTCGTTCTGTATTATATATGGGCCCGAGGCCGTTCTGTATTATATATGGACCCGAGGCTGTTCTGTATTATATATGGGCCCGAGGCTGTTCTGTATTATATGTGAACCTGAGACCGTATTGAAATATAGTTATGGATAAGACCTGTATATGGTTGGCATCTGTCTATTTATTTTATCCAAGGGTTTGCTTATTCAATTAACCTTCTGAAGTTGCTATTATTCACTGAGCCTTGCTCATTCTGTTTTATGTATATTTCTGTAGGTGAGCCATCGGGGATTGACACTAGAGTTGTACTAAGGTTCGCTTGTCTGCCAAGTCACCTGGGGTATGTCTCCACGTGAAGGCCTTAATTTATTGTTGGGAGTCTTATAAATTATTAAGTCTTATGTAAGAGTGTGTGAGATCTATATAAAATCTGTGATTATATAGGTATATTTGGAATGTATTTAAATGCTTAAATCCAATTAAACCATCATGTATGCACAAGCTCAATGGATGTTGTCTCTTTATTGATATTGCTTCCACCTAAGGCCCCATATATGGTTAAATATTATTTTAAAATTTTGTTTTGAGGCCTATGTACAGGCCGGTCGTGGACCAAACTTTTAGGGGCGGGTTTGGGTCGTGACACCAGAGTCCACTCTAGTGAAGAGTTAACCATGTCACCACCCAAAATGGTAGTTAGAGCGCTAGTGGACAGAGACTTGGCGAGGCTTAGCGACATCCCACTTTTCCCTAAGATTGAGAGCACACCGCTCCCCGCTGGCTTCCACTAACCTAAGTTCACATTATACGATGGCAAGATGGATCCGTACATGCATGTTAGTAATTACTGACAGGTGATAGCAAGGCATAGACACAATGGTGCCCTGATGTGCCTCACATTCCAGGCGAGTTTGGGGCAGTTAGGCTTGAAATGGTTCGAAAGGAAGGGAGTATTGAGGGGTGGCAACAACTAGTGGAAACATTCATCACCAAATTTATGATTAGGAGACCAACACCAGAACACCAAAGGAGGTCGACCACCTCTTGGGCATAAAGATGGAATCGAACAGTTCATTAAAGGCATACAAATATTGGGAGACCTACAACGAGATGCTCGTTTGCTCTGTGGTGACTGGATATTGTGGGCCTTCTTCCAACTGCATTCCAGCTACACCAGACAATCGCAAATTCTTCATTGCAGTAACGGATTACTCACCAAGTGGATATAAGTCGAGCTGTTGGCAACCATCAACGAAAGGGATGTGAAGAACTTCGTCTGGAAAAACGTGATAGCTCGATTTAGGATTCTAAAGGCTCTTATCTCGAATAACGGCACAAGATTTGATGGAAAGCTCTTTATAGGATTTTGCGAGGAACTGAAGATAAAGTTCTACAATTCCACGCCGGCAAACCCTCAGTCAAATGGGCAAGCTGAAGCTTCAAACAAGACTATTTTGGATAGACTGAATAAGCAGCTTGAGGAGGCTAAAAGAAGATAGACTGAGGAACTCCCTAGCATGCTTTGGGCATACCGGACTACTCCAAGGCATTTTACTAGAGAAATTCCTTTTGCCTTGGTTTACAGCATGGAAGTCGTCATACCATTGGAAATTGGCTTGCCAACCATCCAATCAGAAAACTTTGAGCCAAATCTGAATGGTGAAACCAATGCTTTGGAGCTGGACCTTACTGAGGAACAAAGAAAAAGGGCATTGATCCACATCACGGCCAACCAACAAGAGCTCTTCAAAAAAAAAAAAAAACAACAACAAAACGGTGCATCCGCACTTGTTCAAAGTCAGAGACTAGGTCTTAAGGAAAGTAATGGGCAACACCTTGGCACCAGGAGAAGGAAAACTAGCTACAAATTGGAAGGGGCCATACAAGATAACTGGCATAGCTAGAAAAGAGGCATATCACCTAGAGGATTTGGATAACAAAGCCATTCTGAGACCATGGAACGTGACCAACCTCAAGCTGTTGTACTTTTGAAATGTAATTCTTTTTCCCTTACTTAACACCTCTTTTTTGTTGAGATGGACCTCTTGGCTCTTTACTAGACATTTTGTATAATGATTTGTGAGTAATGAAATGGAGCATTCCATTTTGTTTTGTATTATTGCATTTTGTATAAATTTTCTGGATCAGAATATTACATTATAAAACAATGCCTAGATGATGTAATAGGATACCAAGAGCAACTGAACAGTAATCTGCCCACCTACGAAGGCTCACAGAGGTGAATTTTCTCACGGACAAGAAAGTTGGTGTTTTCACCAACTTTAATAATTTAAACAGAGCTGATTTTGCTTGACTTTCCCCAAGCTAGAATTTGCTCGTTAGGAAGAAAGTTGCTGTTTTTCCTTGCTTTAGGAATTAAAGCTGAGCTGATTTTGCTCGATTTCCCCGAGCTGGAATTTACTCGCCTGGAAGATAGTTGATGTTTTTCCCAACTTTAGAAATTAAAGCCGAGTTGATTTTGCTCGACCTCTCCCGATCTAGAATTTGCCCACCGAGAAGAAAGTTGGTGTTTTTCCCCAACTGTGAGCTGGTTTGGCTCAACAGAGAAAGAGTTGGAGTTTTTCTAACATGAACTCCTATTATCGAGTAGAATTTAGCTCGGCAAGGAAAAGGATTAGTATTTCTCCAACTTGAATCCATCTAAAGAGCATTTAGCTCAACATGGAGTTTTATCCAAAATTGTACTTTCTTTGCAGAATAGATTTCATCTTGGCGCAAAGAAGAAGTAAGCGTTCTGCTTAAATTAGAAAAATGCGGCCTTTATATTTGAGCTCTGGTGGCCACATTTGGGGGGCAGTGGAATGAGTTGACAGCTTGGCCACAATTTGTTCAATTTGCTCTCCTTGATCAGGAGCAGGAAGCTCAGTCGAATCCTCATCAACCAAATGTGGCCCGGTTCATATCTGTCTCGACCTCTTCCTAGACTGAGAAAAACCTCGTTCACTGGCCAAAGCAAGCACTAGTCCAGTCTCTTGTACGGCCGGCCGTGAGGACTGGCCTTCAGCTATCTCGGTCTGCTGAGAAGAATTGCTCGGCCTAGCAATGATCATCGATTTGATAACATGTGTCTTTGCCATTTCTTGTTCGACGGTCAAATGCACCAGATTAATCTCAAGAAGATTTGGGTCGGACTCTGGTGAGGGTTTGCGTAAAACATTTGTGACTTTACTTTTGTGCGGCGGAGTATACCGATAGCTCAGTTCATAGCCTAGCAAAGTGTGGCAATCACAGTCTAGGTGTCGCAGTGCGGTTCGGATGGTGTTTTGATTGGCGTAAGAGTAGTTGGCAGCTAGATGGTTGTAATCTGCAAGAAAAGTAGAGGATTAGCCTGGCATAAAATTGCAACAGGGAATATAGAATCGAGCTATTTCACTTACCTGCGCCTCCTTTATTTTTGTTTATATACTAGCCCGGTATTGGGGCTGTGATTTCTTCATAATTACCAGACACCCACAAAAAGTCATCGTCGTTCAACTCTTTGTACAATGTGCTCTTTACTAGTTTTGCTCAGCCCTTTCTCACTTTGAGGTACCAGCAAAAACCTCCTTTATTTTTACTTAGTGTGTATTGATGAAATATGTCGGCAAGTCCGAAGTTCAAACCGAGGATATGGTTCAGCGCGGCCACACCATTTATTATTTTGTAAGTGTTAGTAGACACTTAAGTTCGGCATAGCCTAGTTTGCCTCAAAAATTCGTTGACCAAGGGTTGGATCGGGAAACGAAGCCCCCTTTCTACTATTGATACGACTGTGAAGGAGGCAGAAATCCAATTTAGCCTAAGGTGTATCTCCTTTTTTGGCTAGTTCGAACTGGACGTCATCAAGAATGTTGAACTCCTTGCAGAACTCGGCTATAGCCCTTGGTGAACTGACCATAAAACGGTATTTCTCCATTTAGCCCGGCTTTATTTTGTCCGCTAAATTTATGATTTGAATTATTGCTCAGTCTGTGAGTGTCGCCAATTTGCAATGTTGAGGTGTACCTGATCGATCATAGTTCGAGTCTGCATTGTTGAAAAGGAAGTGCAATGTTAGCTCAGCAACAAGTGCACAGTGAAAAGATTTTAGCTCGGCTATCAAAATTGAAGCCTGCTCTTCGCTCAGTCGTAGAGCTCAAAGCTTGATGTAAGGCTATTTTTGGGCCTAAGTCCTAAGCGTTTTAACCCTGTTTCAGCTCGGTGCTCCTACATCTAATCTAGTGCGGTCCAATTATTTGAAGGGACCACAAACATATTGATAGCTCAGTTTGGCCCTAAACTTGGATCAAAAAGTGAATTTCTACTCGGTTTTGCCCAGAACTCACACTGTTTGTCCTAAAACACCAGAATATATACTGAAACGAAGAGCAATGAGGGGCACGAAAGCCCCTTATCTATTTTTGGGTTCGATTTTCCTAGTTTCAACAAATGTCTTTTAATCTCACATGTAAGAGGACATGTTTATAGGGTTTTATAGTCCAAAAACAAGAAAAAAGATGAAGAATACGTAGAACAACCATGGAAGATGAATGAGGATATGGAGAACTTACTGATTCACTCACGCAATCGAGATCCAATCGGGTGAGTTCACCTCCAGATGGTAACGACACGTCTAATGTAAGGGAAAACGTGACCTCAGGTTGGAAATGGAGCTGACGAAGACAGCAATGGTAGAATCTCAAAAAGCTAGGGTTTTGGGTTTAGAAAGATGAATAGTGAAGAGATGAGGGCATATATATATGGCCTATATATAGGTTGAGGAGGAAATACACCAACTTTTCTAATTTTTGGGATAGTGATGATAGTTGCGGGGTCGCAGGGGTCCACTTAGGGGATGCCGCATGGCACGAACATAACAGGTTGTCAGTACGGCTGACTGATGGCTGACCAGACAATGGGCACAAGTCTCAAAAGGACCAACCAAAACAAATAGCTCGGCCAGAAAAGGTAATCCCAATCATGCCAAAACAGATGATATCAATGGGCAATTAAGAGGGAGATTTATGTCAAATAGTTAGTCATAAGGCAAACGTGAAGAGCGGGCAATGCACGTTGAGGCCACAGCATATGGCTGAGATAATGATCGACAGGCCCATTGTCGACCGGCCCGAAAGAATATTGTTAAGGCTTTGGCCGAGCACAATACTGACCCCGTAGCCGACATAACTCAACTCGATATTGGGGTGGTCAGAGTTAGTGTTTTTCGGTGCCACAAGTGATAGCTCGGTTGGAGTACTCCATATGGACCAACGGCAAGAGGAGAAGAATCTATTCTTGGCATGCGGCAATACCATTTGGCGGTTTAGCCAATACTGTTTGGCAGTATTGACGCGTACACTTGTAAAGAATGAAGAGGGCAGTACAGCCATGCATCCAGCAAAGGACAACAGAGGTAGTGCATGCACAATCTGGGGCTGCATGGCCAGCCTAGATAAGAAAGCAATAGCAGACTCTGAGGGGTAAACAATCTTCAGCAATTCTCTCACTACAGTCCTCTGTATTCTCTCTTCTTCTCGAAGAAAGCCAACTTGGCCATCGGAGGAGTTTTTTGGCAAACCACCTGTCGGGTAGCTTACCTTTATTTTGTTTGTAGTTAAACAAAGTCCCAGAAGCGAGACGAGCTTGGTAGCAAGGTGTACGGAAGACGATGAATATTTCTTCCCCGTATATATATATATATATATATATTTGTTGCTCTATTCTGCCTTACAGTGTTCATGGATTGGGCCGAGGTGCTCAACTGCACTTCAAAGCAAGCCATGCGTGCTTAGCTCAGCTTTGTTCAAATTTTCATGCTTGGTCATCTCTCATTAAATGGATTTTCATTTGATGTTGTTGATGGAAAATGTTTGGTGAGCCCTACCTTGAATGGCATGCATATTCATTTGTTTTCATTGCTTTGCACGTGGGTTGACTATAGTTAGCAATTCCTCAATCGTCTAAGCAACTATTGCTTTTGTTTGCTCGGCCCCACTGCTCGGTAAGGTTCGATTCGTTATTTTTTTTATTTTTTGCTGGGTTTGATTCATGTGAACCTGCTCCGTTGTCCCACTTTACACTTAAATTGATTTAAAAATTATCCTTTGGTCCAACTTGTGTAAGGCCTGTTCGGTCGGCCGTGCACAATCACTTTTTTCGGCTTGTCTCACGAAATCTTTGCTCGTTCGGACTCGCGCATGATAGCTCGGTTGGCTTTGTCCGAATCTGTCTTACATTTTCTTTTAGCTCGGTGGACCGAGCTATGCAATCTCGGTTGTTGGTTTGGTTTGAAATAGCTTTGTTTCAAACTTTTTCTCAGTTGAAGTTACAGAAATTATGTGCTTGTCCGTGGCTCCGATCGTCTTCACTCGGTGAGGAGTGTTTCAGTCAGTCTTGAAAAGGTCTGTTCTCTTTGTTCGGCCCCCTCGGAAGTTCAATTATGTTGGGCCAAAGTAGCACTAGTGCACTTGATAGCTTGGGCGAGGTCTGAAGTGCCTCGGCCCTATTAGGGAAAAAAGATGATTTCAAACAAGTAAATCAATTGATGAAAATAAAAATAATACAAAAAAATTAAATCAACGACAACAAAAGAATTTTTACGTAGTTCCCTCAATGTGAGTGGGACCGAAATCCAATTTCACTAACAATTAAGAATTTTCAAACGATTACAAACTAGACACGAATGGTCTCATAAATCACTTTTAGATAAATTCTAAATAATCACAAATAATTAAGAGAAAAAATCTCACCAAATAGATAAACAAAAGAGCTTTGAAGCAGAATCAAACACAACTTCAAAGCAGAGACAGTAGCAACATCAACAAATCAAGTGCAAAGGCTTGACCAATCTTAGTCACCAATTGAATTATGCCCAGCACTAAGTCACCAAAGATGAATTAATAATCTCAGTCGCTGCACCCTTTCAGAAAAATAAATAATACTTAAAAAATTTTGTTGTTTTTTTGGACTTTTTATCAAACTGTAATGGCTATCAAACTAATTTTTACATACCTATTGAGTCTCCAAAAGTCAGATATAATATATAAAAAAAATATTACAACCAATATCAAACCAAATTAAATAGTTTTAATAAACCAATTTGGTCACATACTCCACTAAGGAAGTACACCCAACAATTCTCCCCCTACAAAATTTGACACTTCAAATGTTTGTCCCTCGACAAAGTCTTAGTCAACATATCCGAAATATTATCATTCGTGCGAACCTTTTCGATTTGTAACAATTTCGAATATAACACATCAGGAATCCAATGGTATCTCACATCAATGTTTTTTGATCTCGAATGAAAAGTGAAATTTTTACTCAAACGAATAACACTTTGTCTATCACAATAAAGCACATACATTTCTTACTTCAAACCCAACTCTTACAAAAATTTCTTCAACCATAACTCTTCCTTGGAAGCTTCCGTAATGGCGATAAATTCAGTTTCGGTAGTTGAGAGAGAAACACATTTTTCTATTAAGATTATCATGCCAGAGCTCCCCTTGCAAATGTCATCAAATACCCCGAAGTAGATTTCATAAAATCAACATCACTAGCCATGTCGGAATCCATGAACCCATCAAGCATCAGCTTACCATTCTCAAAACACAAATACACCTTCGAAATCCCTTGAAGATACCTTAGAATCCAATTCACCACTGCCCAATGTTCTTTACTCGGATTAGAGAGAAAATGACTCACCACACCAATGGCGTGAACAATATCCGGCCTTGTACAAACCATAGCGTAAATCAAAGAACCAACCGCTGAAGCGTGAGGAATTTTCAGCATCTCTTCCATGTTTTTCTCACTTGTAGGACACTGATTTGAATTAAGCTTGAAGTGACCCGCAAGTGAACAACCAATGGTCTTTGTTTTATCCATATTGAACCTCCCAAGAACTTTCTTAGCTTTCTTGATACAACCGAATCAACACTTTTTGGCGATCGCGAACAATTTTCATACCAAGTATTTGTTTTACTGACCCCAAATCTTTCATAGCAAAAGACTTGCTCAACTATAACTTCAGCTTGTTAATAAAGGTAGAATCTTAACCCACAATTAACATGTCATCAAAATAAAAAAAAAAATAAATAAATAAAAGAATAATAAATTTGCCATCCAAAAATTTTTTCACAAACACACAATAGTCCAAAGTGGTTTTACAAAAACCATTATTCATCATGAAAGAGTCAAAGTTTTTGTACCATTGTTGCAGTACTTGCTTGAGGCCATACAAACTTTTTTTCAATTTGGAAACAAATTTCTCTTGCCCTTTTTTCACAAAACCCTCTAGTTACTCTATCTAAATTTCTTCTTCAAAATCACCTTGAAGAAATGTGGTCTTCACATTAAGTTGCTTAACTTCAAGGTTCATACTTGCAGCCATACTAAGTACAACTCGAATAGAAGACATCTTCACAACCGGGGAGAAAATTTCATCAAAATCAATACATTTCTTTTGCCCAAAACCTTTCACAAAAAGGCGTTCCTTGTACCTTAGGTTCTTGTTATCATTCTTCAATTTGAAGACCCATTTATTTTTCTGAATTTTCCTCCGCTTAGGCAACTTCACCAAATCATAAGTGTGGTTTTCAAATAAGGAATTCATTTCTTTTTATATGGCCTTTTTCCATTCACCTTTCTTTGCATGCTCAATTGCTTCTTGGTAGCTCTCAGGCTCCCCTTGATTGAATATCAACACAAATTTCTTGGGAGGATACTTTTTCGAAGATTACCAGTCCCTTGTAGTTTTCCTCAACTCAACTTGTAGTGGCAGTTCTTGAAGTGGATGCTCATCCTCAATTTTGGGCTTAACTTTGTTAGGATTATTCTCATTCTCTACATCTTCAATAGGTGAAGGCTGCACATCTCTCCCATTTTCATCATCCACCGAAGATGAAGGAGATGCATTCATGTTAATGAGATCACTAGTTTTTGGCTCCAGTTGATCACCTTTGCCAAAGTCTTCAATTGTTTGGCCTTCAAGGAAACATCAAGGCTTCAAATAACTTTCTTGTTAACCAGATCCCACAATCTATAATCAAATTCATCACGCTAATAGCCAAGAAAAATGCATTCTCTTGACTTACAATCAAGCTTGGACCTCTCACCCTTTTGGAATATGAACAAAAGCTCAGCAACCAAACAGTCTCAAGTGCTCATAAGACACATCTTTGTCGGTCCAAACTTTTTTGGGAACATTACCATTCAAAGGATATGAAGGGGACAAATTGATCACATCAACCGCTATCCTTGTTGCCTCACCCAAAAAGAATCTTAGCAATTTAGCATGTGAAACAGACACCTTGTTCTTTCCACAATGGTGCGATTCATCCTCTCTGTGAGAACTCGTATTTTCATATAATTTATTTATTTCAAAAATCGTATTATATTTAAGGATAGCAATTTGAACCCGGCCCGACGGGGACCCGCCCCCGACCCCGATTAGAGTGGTTTTTTCCCCAAAAATACCCTCGATGGACCAGGGATGGTATTTGAAAATGAATCCCCGATGATTTTTGGGGCGGGGACGGTGATACATTTCCCAGCCCGGCCTCGACCTCGGCCCATTCCCAGCCCCGACCCCGTCCCCGTTTCCCTCCCGAAGTAAAATTACTATTATACCCTTATCTATATATGTGTGTGTCTATATTTTGTTGACTCATTTTAAGGTGGTTGACACTCACACAAACACATCGTCTCTCTCTCTCTCTCTCTCCTCTCTCTCTCTCTCTCTCTCTGTGCTCACGCACGACCATCGGCTACTACTCCCTCACCGCTCGCTCGCTCGCTCGCTTCTCCCTCACCGCTAATTTTCAAAGGGTACTCTCTCTCTCTCACACTCTCACATTAGGGGTTTTGTCCTATTATTTTCCTGTTGCTTTTAATTATTTCTACTTAGTTTCATTCTATATGACTTGGAATGTTGGATGGTCTTTGCATTTTAAAGATATGTTATCTTTGTATAATGGGCTGTTATAAGATTAATCACATCATTTCTATAGCCATTAGTTTCTTTTCTTTTTTTTTTTGGACTGAATGAATTGTTTTCAGATTGTATAATATGATTAATTCAATCCATTTTTTTATTTTTTTGTTTGTTAACATTACAAGGTTGATCATTTATTAACTCAATATAGTTTGTTAACATTACTAGAATTGCTGTATATGTTGATCATTTATTAATTCAATATATCTTCCATGATCAAAATGTCAGAAAAAAAATTTGTTTTAGAAAAAATCTTTCCAAAATTGTGTTGGAAAAAATTGCTCTGTAATTTTGCTACCTCTGTTTATTCATTTCATATTAGTTTTATAAAGGTTAAAAATGTCAGATGTTAACTCTCAAGTACTAGTTTACTCTCAAGTACCATTTGAGAGTGAGGCCTCACAACAATCATCGCCAGCTATCAACTCACCATCTCCCCTCTCTAATCAAAATGTTATTGATTTAGAAGAAGAGTCTAATACTTGTGAAGGAATTAAAAGAAAACCTAGTATTGTGTGGGAATACTTTAAGAGACAACAAGTCAATGGGGTGCGGAAAGAAATATGTAATTATTGTAATAAGCATTTGCATGATCACTATAAGAGTTGTAGTAGCAAAAAAAGTGATAGACATGAGGCAAAATGTTTTAACTAACAACTTTAATAGAGAGAGTCCAAAAATGAATTCTTATATTTTTTTTATCAAGATTTTGCCAGGAAAGAGTTTTCACATGCCATAATATTGCATGAATATCCCCTCTTTATCGTAGATCATGTTGGTTTTAAACGATATTTAGCAGCACTCCAGCCATTGTTTAAAGTACCTTCTCGAAATACGATAAAGAGTGATATTTTAAAGATTTATGATTATGAGAGGGTGAAGACATTGAGTTTGGTGGAGAATAATAAAAGTAGGGTGGCAATCACAACTAATATGCGGACTCCTAGTAATCAAAAGAAAAGATTCATGGCTGTCACAACACACTTTATTGATGATTCATGGATATTGCAAAGTCGCATTTTGAGGTATATATTTGTAAATTTGCAAATCATTTAAAAGTTCTATCTTATTCAATTCAATTTGCATGTTATTAATAATTGTTCATAAATATTGTATTTTAGGTTTATTTATGTTCCATGTCCACACACAAAAGAAGTCTTTGTGATACTTTGCTTGAGTGTATGATGGACTGAAATATTGACAGAAAAATCTCTACTATTACTGTTGATAATTGCTCCATAAATGATGCCATGATTACAATGTTGATGGATAAGTTAAGTAATACATCGCCTTTGTTGGGTGGTACTTTGTTTCATATGCGTTGTTGTGCGCATATTTTGAATTTGATTGTCAAAGATGGACTGGATGTCATATAAGTGGGTGTAGAGAAAATTCAGGAGAGTGTAGCTTATTGGACAACAACATCTAAAAGACAAGAAAAATTTGAATAAACAGTCAATCAATTGTGTAATCCACATACTAAGAAATTAGGACTTGATTGTGCAACTAGGTGAAATTCAACATACTTGATGCTTCAAACTATCTTATTGTATAAGGATGTCTTTTCTCAATAGAAAAATAGAGAGCCCCAATATAATACCATGCCAAGTGAGGAAGAATGAGAGTTTGCTAGAGAGATTAGTGGGAGGTTTAAGACATTTTTTTCTATCACAAAGTTATTTTGTAATACTAAGTATCCCACAACCAATGTTTGTTTCCCAGCTTTATGTAAGATTACAATGACATTGTCTCAATGGCTCTCTTGTGAAAGTGAAGTGATTAAAGCAATTGCATCAAAAATGGTGGCAAATTTTGATAAATATTGGTTACTGATACATGGTGTTATTGGAGTTGTTGTTGTACTTGATCCTAGGTACAAGATGAGTGTATTGGAGTTTTATTTTGAAAAACTTTATGGAGACAAAGCTGAAGAGGAAATTGGTAGGGTTCGTCAGATTTGTTATGATTTGTTGCAAGAGTATCAGCACCGAGTTGGTATGGAGACTGATGTTGTTGATGAATCTTCTATCCATCTAGAAATTGTCATAGAGACCCTTTCAGAGTATGATTTGTTTATTAGTAGAAAAGAAGTAAAAAAATAAAGAATGTAAGATCAAAGTTGGACCATTATCTAGAAGATGATGTTTTGCCAAGAACTTCAGGTTTTGACGTTTTGAATTGATGGAAAGCTAATGGACCAAAGTATCTGACCTTACAGGCAATTGGTAGGGATATTTTAGTTGTTCCTGTATCCACCGTTGCTTTTGAGTCAGCATTTAGTACTAGTGGAAGGTTGGTAAGTCCACATCGTAGTAGACTTCATCCAAACACATTAGAAGCATTAATGTGTGCACAAAGTTGGTTGTGGGCTGCAGAGATGAAAGGTACTCAAGTAAATCTACATATTATTATTTCAATTTTATGTTACCATGGAATTAGTTCAATACTTAATTTATATTCTTTACTTTTTAGGAAATTCAACATTGGAATCGGTGGGCTATACGACTATATATAATGATGATAATGAGATCGACTTGGATGAGTCGTGTGGCACTTTTGTGTTAATTGCCATATTTTTTGTTTTAATTGATAACATTTTTTACATCTTATTATTAGTATTGATTATTTTTTTTTCCTTTTGTTATTTAATAGGAATTCAAGCTGAAGGAGACAATGAAAGTTGTGGTTATATCAGATTTTTGGAGAAACAAATTTTTTTTTTTTTAACAATGGATTTGGTTTTTTTATTGTGGCTGTTAACTTGCTAGGTATTTCAAACCTGTGGCATTGTATAAGGATCTGTTATTTAACTATTTATTTTATTTTTTTTATAGTAATGGATTTTTTATTTTTTTTGAGGGGGGGGCGGCGCGGGGGGGGGGGGGGGAAGGGGGTAAGCCTATCCCTTGCGGGCTATGCTTGGGCCTTTCTTTTCTCTTTGCAACTTGCTCAATTCTCCTTTGTGTGGAGCTTGAATGGGTTATGGCTTCTAAATGGATGGAATATAGGGTTGCTGTATATATTTTTGAGTAGTAGCAGTGTGGTTAATCCAAATATCATGTTGAAGAATTTTGAGAGGGTTGCTACAGTTGTTATGCACTGTGGCCAGGTTCTTTTTGAAATGGTTTTGTTGTCCTACTGTTTTGTGGATTGGGCTTGTATGACATAAATAAACGTAAGAATTTTAACAGATCAATATAACAACTTTTATGTGTTGAAAAATAAGTCTCAAATCAATTTGTGAACATCATTTGTTTGAGACCCTTTGCACTTTAGAGTTAAATTTGAAGAACTGGAGCAAATGCTGCAATGTGAGTGTCAATTTTTGAATTTAAAGACATGGGAACAACTAGAATTGCTATTTGCAAATCACTATCTGTTCGAGGATTTTGTGGGGTCAGGGAAACCCGATCCTCGTTAGGGGGGTGAGGTAGAGGGGTGATGGGTTCCCCGCCGAGGATCGGAGGCAGAGACGGGGAATTTAACACCTTCGGGGATCGGGGATGGGGAGTGTAATCCCCGGCCCCGCCCCGCCCCGTTGCCGTTCCTAATTATATTTGTAGAGACCTTAATTTTTGTAATTACCATTAAATCCGTAACCTTGAGTTTATTTCAATAAAGCCCTTGAATTTTCGCTTAATTGCATTTTAAACCCTAGAATCGGGAAGCATCGCGGATTAATTCGAGTAAACCCTAATCGATCCCGTAGATTAATAATCACCTTTAAAACCATATTATTAATTATTAGATCCTATCATTATATATTAATCACTCTAAAATCTTAATTCCTGGTAATGCCATTTTTGCTCGGTTTCTCGCATTTGTTTGCGCTTTAATTTAACGGGACCTGGATTTATTATTTTAACTATTTTCTAATGTTAGTATATTAATAACATATATCAAGGTTTCATAAATTTAGACTTGGTTCCTATATACTTTTATTTTATTTCATTTCAACCCTTAATTGTAATATTTTATTAATTAATGTACTTGTGGCTATTATATTATGTTTATAAATACAAATATCTCATATATATACAAATATCTCATATATATATATATGTGTGTGTGTGTGTGTGTGTGTGTGTCTTGGAGCCCAAGTTGTTGAGTATGTGATGGATGAAATGGCCATAATGGCAACTTTGACAATTTGCACTTAGGGAACTTAGTCCCTAAGAAACCTTCCCAATCTTTTCTCTATATATATATGCACACTTCTCCCCCTCATTATACATTTTTTCAGCCATTCACTAGAGGAGTGAGAGAGAGTGATCTTGGAAAAAAAAAGAGAGAGGGAGAGAGTGAGAGAGAAGAGGAGAAGAGGAGAAGAAAATGAAGAATTGTGTTAGAGTCTTGTACAATAAAGGTAAACATACAACACCTCTTCTCTCAAGTTCTCTTACCACTTGTTTTCCCCCTCCTAATACATGATATTTGTATATATTTGTTGTAGTCTAGGCCTACACTCTTGTATAAAGGTGTATTAATCAAGAAATTGTGTGCTTCTCTTTCTTTCTTAAATTTCTAGCAGCAAATCTTTTCCCTCTCTTGAATTTATTTTCCTATCAAAACTCCATAAACTCAAAATCTGTTTTTATGGTCTAATATTTGGTATGTCTAGAGTATGTGGTAATTTTTGTAGGTCCTAAGGATGTGTTTTTATAACCTAAACAATTTTTCTAAGTTTGTTACTCACAGAACCAGAAAAACAGTCAACTTTATCTATTTTTAGAAAATTCCAGAAAAATAATCTTGAGTCCAATTTTATGTCAAAATCTTACTCTGGGTGTTATATTTTAACTAAAATTTGTTTGAACTCAAGAGAGTGAGGAGTTTGAGATAAAAACCGATTTGCGTAACAGTCAACGAATCTGGACCAATCTTGGTAATTCTGAATTATCTTAAAATATAAAATACCTATCCTACTTTCATAAATTGAGTTTGAAACTAGACTTATTTATCTACAAACTCACATGAGGCAAGGTACTTAGGGCCAATAAAAGTATTTTTTTCATAATTATTTTCAAACTGGTTCAAATCTGGAAATCTGGAAATTTATGTTAATATGCTCTTATTTGGTTTGCAACTCTTATATTCTATGTTTCTTGAATGTTTTAGTCTCGATATGTAATCTATGATAAATTGTAAATTTTCTTTACCATGAATAAATTACTTGTTGTTTAGTTTGGATTCATAATTATATTGACCATGCTTTGCTATAACTGAGAACATAATGCACTTAATAAAGGGGAAATCAAATGGGATGGTAATGGGTTGCGATCATTGTATTAAATTTTATGAGATAATGAACGATGGATTCAAGAGTATGATATAGTGAAATGTGTTCCATTTTTGTGAAGTCTTGCGCAAGTGTGTTTCTGAACCCTAACATGGCACAGGAGGTATTCTGGCTGCTTAACGAAAATGGGAGGCATAAGGGTGGCAGTGAGGGTCTCACACAGGGAGAGTATCTCTGGAAGCCCGTTTCCTTGAGGCAGACCGTGATGTCACCACTTGGGCATGTAACTTAGGTGCGTGGGCATCATTGGTAATTGTGCGGTAAGCGACGCATTGGTATTGTATTAACCAAGGGGGAGTCAGAATTGCCCGTGGCCAGAGTTAGTGGTTGGGTAGGAACGGCATTCCGCAGGGAGTTGCCTAGAACTAACTAAAATTGACTATTATTCATGAGAACTGAAATTTAATTATAATCTCTGCTTGATTATTGCTTTCGCTATATGTTATGACCGTGCCGTTATGTTACTTGTGTATTTGGAATGGGAAAAGGTTTGGGGTGTGTGTGTTTACTGGGCATTCCAACCTCATGGCGTTTTATGCCAGGTGAAGGCGAGTTTTACACCAAGAACAGAATCCCTAAAAGCTTTGTGGAACCATGGCTGCCTTAGAAATTAGATTGTATATTTCCTATATTTTGGATAATCTTTTTGTATCAAGGAACCGATCTGTATTTAAAGACTTGAAGAATTTTATCTGTAACTACTATTAATATTTCATTTTAGTGTAATTATTTATATTTTGTGCTTAAAAATGATGTGTATCCACTAGTTAAACCCCGGTGCATCGTTGTATTATATTATCAAAATTTGAGGCGTCACAATATTGCAATTTCAATTATACTCTATTAAATTTATCGTGATAAATATATTTAGTTGTTTAACTTGTATAATCCAATTTAGAAAATAAACTATAAATTTTAATTATATTAAGTCACTTTAATATGGGTAATTCAATTAGTGATTTATAATTTTAAAATTTCACGGTTAGGAATAATTCTAAACCCTTCTAAACTAAATTAATAGGAACTAAATTGATTCAAAGTTAGGAATAAACTTTTTAGTTAGAATGTTAGATAGACATATAGATAGATCAATAATATAATAGCCCCCCAAAAAAATAAAAATAAATAAATAAGTTAATAAAGGGAGTGGTCGGTTGCGTCCTTTGTTAGGTTTTTGTAATTGGCAATCCTGTTTGACAAAACTCCTTTCAGTTGTAATTTTATTCGGTCTTTTATTTCAATGAGGCTATGAGTATTTAGATGCGAATCCAACACGAATTGTGCATATGCAGAGGAGTTTGTGATCTTAATCCTATCATGTTTTCTACTTTGCTGACTATGTCGGGGATCGAGCTGCTCGATCAGCTCACAGGGGTCCAGAGGGTAGCGCCTCACGTCGAGTCTAAGTTCGAAGCAAAAAGAAAAATTGTAGTCGCTCGAGTGGTTGATTGTGCGCTCGAGCGAAGATGCAATCCTTTCAGAAGTTTCACTCGCCTGCAAAAGTATTAGGAGTTGTATTTTTGTGCTCAAGTGGCCTTTCCTGTGCTCGAGCGTAGATCCTAGTTCTGAAACACGCGTTTTAGTCAGATCGCTCGAGCATCCATTCCTTCGATCGAACGGAGATCAGGATTCTATTTGCTATAAATCTGGGATTAATTTAGTTGATTGTTTTGTGGCTTTGGCTCGTGGTTTTTTTATCACAATTAGAGGTACTCCAATTGTAGTTTTTCCACGTTAAATCATCATGTCAATTCATCTTTGGTTGTTTGATTGGGATTGTTATTTACTAGTTAAAATTGATACATAATCACAAGTAAATATCTCGAGCGGTTGATTGTGCGCTCGAGCGAACATGCAATCCTTTCAGAAGTTTCACTCACTTGCAAAAGTACTGGGAGTTGTATTTTTACACTCGAGCGGCCTTTCCTGTGCTCGAGTGTAGATCCTAGTTCGTAAACACGCGTTTTAGTCAGATCGCTCGAGTGTCCATTCCTGTGCTCGAGTGGTGATTGCGATTCTGTTTACTGTAAATTTGCAATTAATTCAGTTTCTAGGGTATGACTTTCATCTGAAGATTCTTTGCTTGTTTCCTTGGATATCTGTGAGAGTTATATCATGAATTGAGTGAAGTCTATCAAAGGGTTTGTTTATTTTGTTTTATTCACAAAAGAGAGAGTTGTTCTTCAGTGGATTCATTGGAATGGCTCATTGTTGTGGATTCAACATCGGCGTTATGGATTCAACGTTGGACAAGATAATTTCGAGGTGAAGACGGTGGTGGAAGAGGCACATTGGGGTCGGTTCAATTTAGGCGTGGATTCGCTAAGTAATTGAGAGTACACTTGTGTAATTCCTTTTTGTCTTCTTAGTGGATTGTTTTGTGGCTTTGGCCCATAGTTTTTTTTTATCCCAATTGGAGGTGCTCCAATTGTGGTTTTTCCACGTTAAATCGTCATTGCGATTCATCTTTGATTGTTTGATTGAGATTGTTATTTACTGGTTAAAATTGATACATAATCACAAATAAATATCTCGGAGATTTTTAGATTTTTCACCCTACCCTAGGCCTTCTTGGGCATGCTTTGAGTATGCATATGGTGTAAGACCATGTCATACACTTGACCTCTCCTAGGGGCTAAATTGTGTGAGTATGGATGGCAATGTTTTTATATTTATTTAATAATTTTTTCTCTTTTCTTCTAAGTTTTGGTGCCCTATATAGTAAGTCTTCTTCTCCCATTTTGCTCACACACGGCTGAGAGAAAATGACAAAAGAAAAGAAAGAAAAACATGAGAAAAGAGGAAGAGAGAAGTGTAAGAACCTGAATTTTTAGACAATTAATTAATTTGTTAATAATAATATTAAATCAATTAATAGCGATTATTAAATTATTAAATTAGAATGTTAATAACATCATGATTAATACCAATATTAAACTCCTTTAAACAAAATTATTTAGGGAAATTTATTGGAAAGTCCTATTTTGAGAACTTATGTACCATTTGGTCCTACTTTTTAAATGGTTGATTGAGGAGTCCTTATTAGGTGTAGTGTGTGACCAGTAAGTCCTTTTTCAAACGTGGATGGGTATTGGTTAGACAGATATACCCTCACAAGTTCATTAGGGAAGTTTGTTTTTGTTTTTGTTTTTGTTTTTTTTTTTTTTTTGAATGTGTGACAAGTATGGTGTGATACACCAATGTGGCAGGTATTAATGTGACACTCTAACAGCGGGACAACGTAACAGGTATGATGTAACACTCTAAAATTTTTACTCATCCTTAGTGTACTTTTTTCAAATGTGACAACGTGGTAGGTATGATGTAACACTTCAAAAAAAATAAAAACTCCTTAGTATACTTTTTTCAAATGTGACAACGTGACGGATATGTTGTGGCACTCTAAAAAAAATTAAAAATTCATTACTGTACTTTTCCTAAACGTAACATGTGATATTCTAACGTGGCGGACCCATTTTGATTGAATTACTGCATGTCTTCATGTCACGTGCCAAAAAACAATTAGTAAGGAATTCACGTCCCACACTGCACATGTTAAGAACAACCAAACTTTAAAAAGCTACTAGTGTGCTTTTCAAACAATGTGACACATAAACACCCCACCACCTTCCCCATATATAAAAACTCATTAGTGCACTATTCCTAAACGTGACATGTGACACTCCAACGTGTCAGACCCAATTTGATTGAATTACTGCATGTCTTTACGCCACGCGCCAAAAAACAATAGTAAGGAATTCACATCCCACACTGCGCGTGTTAAAAATAACCAAACTTTAAAAGCTACTAGTGCGCTTTTCGAACAACGTGACACACAAACACCCTACCACCTTCCCCATACATAAAAACTCCTTAGTGTACTTTTCCTAAACGTGACTGTAGCGCTCGACTTTCTTCACGCGCCCCCCTTTCGGAGAAGGCCCGAATTGGTCTCCTACAGTTTGAACTCCTGTCACGGTTCTGAATCTAATCTCACAAAGTGCAATGTGAGACTGATAAACACCAAAGAGTCTAATCCGGCAAATCATTTTGGAAAATTGATTTGAATCAAATAATGCCAAAATTGGACTGCTTTGCCAGATTACAAAGTCGCCACCGAAATATTTTATTTTGGGAAATTTAGGAAACCCTGACTCATGCCAAAGGCCACGTGTCCGTCATCACCAAAGTTGCCTCGGCTCGGGAACTTGGGTACGAGAGGGGAAGGTCCTCAAATGAGCACCCCCACTCACCCGATCAAAGATCGGCCTCTACTAACATGATATGTTGTTTTATAACCACATGTTCTTATTCCGATTATTAGCTAACTTTACTATGTGATGCACACATACAAGTATAGACTAAATCGTAAGAATTGGAACAAATCAACTCATGTTTGTTTTAGAAAATGGTTTGAAAATGCCACTCACAAGTGAGCTAAAGCGTGGATTTGCCACCCTCAAGTGGGCTTAAAACATGATGATTTGCCACTTCGCAAAGTGGGCATAAAACTCACATTTGGTGAATTGTTCCAATTCAAGTAATAAAGCCTCCACCCGCAGGCATTCATACAGTTTAGCAAGTAAGCACATAGCCTCAGGGCAAGCATGCGAAACATGACAACACTCACACTCATGCAAGTATGCTAAAAGCGTAAAACTTACAGTGTACTCCAAGCCAAAGCAAAAGCTAGTTAGAAATCATGCATGATCCTAACTATACAAGATGCCTAATGCAACACATGCAATAATGCAACTAAATAGGCTCGACTATCTAAGATGGCATATGAATGCAACAATTTGATACACGTATTCAAATAGGTATTGAAATATGATGCAATTTGAATGATGCACCGAGCCCAGTGCATGCAATACAAATGAATGATGCAAACATGCAAGCATAAGGTATGCTAATCAAAACGTGCCCTAATCTAACCATCAAAAGTAGTTAAATAAAAGGGAGAAAGACGTGGGGTTGGAAGACATGCACACACACGCACACTTATTACAACATTGAGCCCTTGCAAAGGAGGGTTCGAATAAATAAGCTAAGCTAATCTAAGCTAAGCTATTTATTACAAAACAACTAATTAACTGTTCTAGCTAATTAATTATTACAAACCGAATTGAATAGCTAGCTATGGTGAGCTAATTGAAATATTACAAAACCGATTGAATAATTAGTTACTCTAACTAATTAATTACAAAAGGACTAAGCTAATGAACTAATTAGCTAAGCAATTTAAATGAACGGTGTCACGACCCCATTCCGCCCCTAGTAGAATGGTGCCATGATGGTCAGTAATCCGAGATTACCAAAGGCCAACTTGTCAGGATTCACACACAATCAGAGTATACATATGGGGCTTATAAGTGCGGAAGCAATAAATTTAAATCTAAATAGTCCACAAGAGCTGTGCATAGATCAAATGAAATGACACACATCATGACATGGTTTACAACTTGGATACAAATAAAATAAAGTACATATTACATCTTGATCAAAAGGCTTCTTGAGCCGACAAATACAAAAGACATGAAATACAAGCTAAGAAGCATAATCTTCAAGATGCTAGCAAAATATGAATCTGAACACAACTTGCAAAATACATATAGGCGTCTCCGCCTTCTTGCTCGTCACCTACATATATATAAGGAGATGGTGAGCTTGGATACTCAGTGAATGATATTAGTAATAAAGGTTTGAATGAATGATATTCGAGATCTTTATCAAAACAATACATAGCATATCTTGTACAAAATCCAGGGATGAACCAAGTTCATCTATCAAGTCTTTCAAAGCTTCAAGGGATGCTTACTAGCATCAATATAATACAAGGGATGACATTCTTGACAAAAGAAGGGAATAATCAACCTGGAATCGATTAGAAAAACCCACCTGTACAAGACCGTTAGTGGCAAGGGAGATATCTCAAACAAGGGTACTAGTTGCATTATAGTCCCCTAGCACTAATGACTTTCCAAGAATGTCATCAAAACAAGATAATACTTGATACAAAACTAGGAATAATCATTCATACTTGAACAAAAACTTTTCCAAAACGAAACAAGCAAAGCCATTATCAAAACATTAGAACATAGCTTTATTAAAAATACCACTCACATAGCTCTTCGGGTGTAGGGCTTAAGGCAAGAGTCCAAGACCTACAAATACATGGCAAGGTCCACTGAATGCATTTCAAGAAGACAAGAAGGAATGCTCAAAGATGGTTATGAAATGCACTTTCCAAACAAGCTTTACATGAGTGTAGATGATCTCGGCATTTCTTTCAAAACTAAGTCAAGATAAAGCAAAACATGTGCTGGGGAGTTAAAACACTGTTTCTCATCTTGGGAAAACATGCTGGGTACCAACCAGGTCTTGGCCGAGGTGTGGTCCCGGTGACCACATTCAGGGAAATGAAGTTTGGAAAATCTGGGTTTCCTTTGAAGAACATGAAGAACATGAATGCTAAAATCATAACTTGTTATTACAAAATCTGAGATTTCATGTCATGAGTTCAAAAACATGGACCTGGGTACCCATACTTGAAGATTCCATGAAAATAAACACAAAAATATGGATCTTGATACAAACTTTTGGATCAAAACATGGTTCTATTTTAAGAGCACAAGAACATCATTTTCTCTTTCTAAACCAAACTTTAAATCAATGCATGGCCTATGAATCATATGGATCATGCAATGTGATCGGATCAATATAAAGAACAACAAGAGTAGATTAAGAATCTAACCTCAAAACATGGATCTAACGATTCAAACTCTAAAGATCAAGCTTGGGATCTAGCTCTCTCACTCTAAACTCTTCTTCCTCTTCCTAGAGCTTCTCACTCTACAATGCAAAAGGTATGACACAAAATGACATGGGTTCTCAGCTAGTACCTAACTTAACCCTCTGCTGGGACACGTGGCAACGCCGGATTGGCTCTCCTCAAAAGGTGACAGAATGACAAGACAAAAGCATGACAAAATGTGTATAACAAGCAAGGTGACAAGGGCACTCTAACAAGGTAATGATCTCGGATCAAGACATAGGCTTCGGGCAAGAAGGTTCTCAATGATCTCAGCTAGGAGGGATAACTCTTGGCCCAGCTGTGCCACACCTCGGCCTAGATGTGCCACACCTCGGTCTAGGTCATACCAATCCAGGAACAAGATCAATAGGTGCGAGGATCAAGGATGTTGATCTCGGCTAATAAGCCAGGGTGAAGGTGGAGGTCAACCAAAGTGGTTTTAAGATGGTCCTAGGTATAAGAGGTTCAAGGGTGTCCTAGGCTTAACACACCAAGCAAGGAACAAAGCATACAAACAATACTCAAGCAAATCACATAAGCACAAAGCAAGACAGGGATATTTACTTAGGCAAAACAAGCCAAAATCTACAAATACAAGCTTAACAAACAAAATCATGCAGATGCACATGAACATGACCAAGACAAGAATGAGGGTCATTACAAACGGCCTCGGGAAGCGAGGGATGCATGCATGCTCGGTAGGCTTCCTCTCGAAAATCCACCACCTTGCCTCTAGATGCCTCTGTTTGCACGTCTTTGGACCTCTGAAAATTATGCCAACTTCCAGACTGCTTCTGTTTCATCTCAAGAACATACTGAGGGATGATCGGCTAGAAATGGTGGCCATCGGCCATTACTGATGGCCGGTCGGCTGGCTTTGGTGGCCAGTCGGCTAGTACATGTGGCCGGTTGGCCACTGCTTCCCTGAAATTCTTCATTTTGCTGCAACAGAGAGCAAACAGAGGCATGGTAGTGTATTTGCAAGGAAATGTATGTACTGCCATCTTCCTTATCATTTCTCAAGCTCAAAGGAGAGTGGCACTTGGCTCTCAAGCCACCAACCAAGAATTCTCACGCATGATGGCCCAAAAACCAAGCTTGTACAAGCTTCATGAATGTACACATAAGACTCAAATGGCTATCACCCTATCATGCATGATCAAGGGTAACGGTGACCAAGAAATGCGACACGTTTCATCACTTTGAATATGAAACGTCTCGCATTTCTTGTGTTTGGATTAACGTCCGATCCAAACTCATGCAATGCAAACTACATGCTTATCTTAGTCATGTTTTACTTGATTCAATTTTGTTTACACATTTTAAATTACCGAGCCATTCTTTAGTCAATTTGTCCAAGGTGAGAGTCCTCTAATGAGAGAGGGGTCAACCAAGGAGGGTTTAAAACATGGAAGAGATCATGCCTTTGACTAGGAGGAACCCTCAAAAGAGGGTTAAAGCCATTTGAGCACAAACTCTAACTCATGCTTAAACACAACCTTAAGGCCAACAAACCCTCAAAGCAAAAGGAAAAGTGAAGAAATGAGGGAGGTTACAGAATCTTAGTGCTGAGATGGCATGATAAAGACACTAAATCATGCAATCAATATATGCACAACATGTTTAAAGCCAAAAACATCAAAGCTAGTGAAGTGTATTACACTAGAAGCATGCAATATCAAGCTCAAACCACCAAACTAGCTCAAAACAGAGCTTAAACATGCCAAATCAGTGGCTAAATCATGCTGGAATTGAAACATAGAAAACAAGAAAAGCATGCTCATTTGTTAGCTTGCAAGTAAGGCTCAAAGCACAACTTTCAAACTCAATGAAAGAGTGATATATGCGAGAGTGCGAAAGAGGTTTATGCACTAAAATCACATGCTAAATGATGCTATAGCATGCAAACAACCCAAACAAAGTATGCTAGAGGGCCTAAAACACAAAGCTAGTAAAGGCCACTTACACTACAACCATACAGAGCATGAGTCATATGACCAAAACAGAGTTAAAACATGCTAAAACATTAGCAAAAACATGCTGAGATGGAATCCCAAAAGGGAGGAAAAACATGCTCACCTCTTAGGCCAACTGCACATGCAAACAAGACATGAGGGGGTGGGGACCACCCCCTCCCATTTTGGTCCTCAAAACCAACTTTTTGCCACTGAAATTCCCCTGGAATTTAGTGGTTAAAAGGCCAAGAAAAGGTTATTTCAAAAGCTTTGAAAGGTGGCTCAAAAGGCTTTGCAAGCCAAAGAGCAAAGGGGGAAGGGGGGGAGGGGAACCACCCCCTAACCAAACAAGGTTCAAACCTCAAATTTAAAACCTTAAAATCAGAGTTTTTAGAGGTCAAAACTAGCCTCAAAGTAGTGTAAAAAGATGGCCAAGCACTTAGCTAAAACAAAGCTTAAAAGAGTTAAATTCTTACCCTTGAAGTACAGCTGCAAAACAGGTACAATTCTGAGCTAAAACCAAGCTTTAGACCTCAAATAGGACTTCCAAGGACCTCAGCTCCAAGATGAAGGTATTTGATCAAGGGGTTGTAGGCAAATATGTAGAGAATTCGCACTTTCAAGCCTAAAACAAGAAAAGAGAGAGGATTCTAGAGAGAGAGAGTGAAATTTTGCTTCTAAATTTTCTGAACCCCCAAAATGGGGAAGGGACCTCCCCTTATATAGAAAAACAAGCCAAAAGCTTGGCTTCATCCCTCCATACATGTGCATGGAGGATACACTCAGTGACCAACAGCTAGCACCAGCTGGCAAATAAATATCTAAAAAAGGAGAAAAATGGCCGTCAGCCATCAATAGTGGCCGATCGGCCACCACTGATGGTCGGCAGGCCCAAGCCATGGCCAATGGACACTAGGGATGGCTGACAAGCCATCCTCTCCTCCAGATTCAAAGAAGCAAGCTCTTGGTCTACAACCAAGCACAAAACAGACAAGCTGAGAGGCTCCAAGACAAGGTGCTCAGCCGAGACCTTTAGAGACTCGAAACGAACACGAGCATGCGCAATCATCGGGTGTTCAAACGATGACGTCTAAGTCTTGAGGACGGTCAAAAATGAGATGTGACACTTCAATGTGGCTGACCCAATTTGATTGAATTACTGCATGTCTTCATGTCACGCACCAAAAAACAATTAGTAAAGAATTCATGTCCCACACTTCGCATGTTAAAAACAACCAAACTTTAAAAAGCTACTAGTGTGCTTTTCGAACAACGTGACACGCAAACAATGCACCACCTTCCCCATACATAACCACGCCACATGTCCTCCAACTGTACTAACAATGGCAAAACAGTCAACAAATCATTTAAGGGACCACTCAGTCACCAAAAAAACATTTAGGACTTTATGGATTACAAGTCTACAAAACGGGATTTATTGGTCAATTCCCCAATTATTTATCTCTATGTGATTAAACTTCTGTATCTAAATAGAGTTGTGGAAACTAAATGAGTTAAAGAAATAATAAGTAAGTTAGCCATAGGATAGTAGGGAGCAAAACATCTAGTGGATAGGTTATATATACATTGATTTTATTTTGTACACAAAATATATATATATATATATATATATTATTTAATAAAATGAAAATGAAATAGAGAGATGGTCGGATGGCCACTCCCATTTCCAAGGGTTATCTTGAACAATTAAGGCATGCATGATATGTAAGAGATTGTCTACACTCAACCTCCCTAGCCACTTTAGGTGTGTAAGGAAAGAGAACACACTTCACCAATAAGATGGCATCTAAAGAAAGAATAACTAAATAAATAAATTCTTAATTAAAATAAACTTCTCCACTTCTTTGCCTTTATATTGAACACTTTAGCCCTTCTATTCCTATACACATGGCTGAGTAAGGGAAAAAGAAAGAGGAGAACAGAAAAGAAAAAGAGGGAGAGAGGAGAGGGTGCTTAGTGGTCACCATTTTGAAGCTAATCTTGAGGATAATTTGTAAAAGCTCTTGAGGTAGAAATACTCTACCCCTATCCTTCTTTAGATATTCTTAACTAATTATATAATATATATATATATGCAAGAGCATGAATTATTAATAAATACATAACAAGTGAATAAGTCAATGGATTTTAACATTTTCATAGGATGAGAATTTCATGACTATATGATTTCTATTCGTTCTTTGCATGCATAGATTAAATGGTTTAGTGTAGACACCCCATTTTTGACCATCCTCAAGACTTGGACGTCATCGTTTGAACACTCGATGATCATCCATGCTCGTGTTCGTTTTGAGTTCTCGGAGGTCTCGGCTATGCGCCTTGCCTCAAGATCTCTCAACTTGTCTGTTTTGTGCTTGGTTGTGGACCAAACACTTGTGTTTTTGCTTCTAAGGGAAGAGGGTGGCTTGTTTGCCATCCCCTCAACCCACCGGCCAGGGCATGATGCCATCGGCCCCTTTTTCTTGCCATCGGCCAAAAGTGTTGGCCGATTGGCACTATATTTGGTCGGCCGACACTTATGTTGGTTGATCGGCCATTTTTGGTGGCCGAACCCTATTCATCTGCTTTATGCAGATATTTTGTGCCAGCTGGTGCAGCTGGCATCCACAATTCACCCCCTTCATACACGTGTATGAAGGGATTTGTCCTTTGCTTAGTTTCTCTTGGAAGCTTTAGAATTTGAACTTCTATAAAGAGGAAGCCCCTCCTCCCTCCTCCAGGGTTCAGAAAAATTAGGTTGGGAGAGTTAGATATAGTTTTGTATCTATACTCCCTTGTTTGATCCAATTTTGTGCTCAAAAGTGTAGTATTGTCTTGCTATTGTACACAAACACACACTAGAACACCATCCTTGGTTGCTGAGGTGCTAGGAGGTTGATTTCAGTGTTCTTGGGTTGGTTTGAACTCAAAAAACCTACTGGAGCTTCCTTCTTGAAGAGGTTCTACAAGGGTGAGTTTCTTGCTTTAGATACCCCTTTCTTGCTTAAGCTTTTAACCCTTCTTGCTTATTGTTTTGAGCTTAGTTTATAAATGATAAAAGTTCTAATTTTCCTTGCTTTAGAACTTTGTTTAAGGTTATTTTGAGGTTTGGGGTTGTTTCCCCCCTCTTAGGCCTTGTTAGGCCATTCCTTTTGGCCATTGTTCTTAGCTTTGTATGACCTCTCTACCACTGAAATCCAGAGGATTTTCAGTGGTGGAGAGGTGGTTTTGGCATCTTACATAGGAGAGGGTCATCCCCTCTCCATGTTGTCTTTAATGCTTACATAAATGGCTTATGTTTGTAGCATGTGTGCTTAGCTTGTTTTAGCTTCATTTCAGTACATATTAGGCTTTGTTTTGCCATGATATAGCACTGTTTTGACTTGGTTTAGACATACCATGCATGCTTTGTATACTTGTCTTGTAATCCCATGATTTGCCTTAACATGCACCATGTTGTATCATGTCTTTTTAGCATGATTTTGGTTCAACTCCATGAAGCTTTCAGCCATGTTGTGACATGCTTAAGCTCTGATTTTGGTCCTCTTGGTCATGCTTGCATTGTTTTGTATAGCTACCATGTATTCTAGCTTGTTAGCTTTAAGTGTCCGAGTCATTAGCATGCTCTATTTGGGGTCATTTTAGTGGTTTGGCATCACTTGTAATGTTATTTCAGTCCATATTCCATGCTCATATGCTTGCACTTATGACTCCTTTAATGTCTTAAAGAGTTAGTGTCTTATGCCTCATGAATGTGTCATCGTGCATGTCACCATGCTTAGGCATTTGGGATGTCATTTAAGTGGGTGTTTTGGGCTCATTTTGGCATGCCATATCGCTGTTTTCATTGACTTAAAACTTGCCATGTTTGGTTGTCTTAGGTGTAGTGTAACACCTCTTTGGTAGCCTTGCATGTCTCATGTTTTTGCCCCTTTGTTTTAGCTTATTTTGGCTTTGGTCATTGCATGTTTTAGGCTTATTTTGCCATGCTTTAGGACTATTTTGGGTTATGCTTGCCATATGCTCTTTGTTTTGTGTAGCTTTGGTTCGAGTCCCTTCACTAGTCTAGGCTTTAAGCCTTGTGCATGCTATGATTATGATTTGTTTATGTGATTTGGCATCACTCCTAGTATCATTTCAGAGCATGTAATGTTGTCACATTTGCATGCTTTTCATTCCTTTTAAGTATTCTTAGAAGTTGCCCTTCGATGCTTAAGTGTTAGGCCAATTACCATGCATGTTTGTATGCGATTTTGTCCCTTATCCCTTAGCATATTGGCCACTAATTTGGACCGATTTGAGAGCTGTCCATTTCGGTTTAAGACCATCCCCGCATGTTGTTGCATGCTTGCCTTGTATGTTGTCACATGCTTGTTGCATATTTGGTAAATTGCATGTTGTAGCATGCTAGTTCAATTGTGCCTTGTTGTGTACTTGGTCCATGACATGTTGTTGCATGCTTAAGTTGTAATGCATTTGGCATGCATTCTCTTTTTTTTAAGTTTCTTAACATGTTGTTACATGTTTGCCTCGCATGTTGTTATATGCTTGAATGTTGTTACATGCCTTGCATATTTGCATGCTTAAGTCGCATTTTGCATGCTTGTTAGCTTGCATTTTGCCATGTGCTTGATATGTTGTCACATATTCTTGCATGTTTGGATGCATGTTAGGTAACATTGCATTGCATTTGTCGTGCTCATGTTACATTGACTTAGCTTGCATGCTTAGGTTGATTACATTGGATTGCATTGCACATGTTGCATTACATTGGTTGCATGCTTTGCATTGTATTTGGTACACTTGCATAGCATTATGTTTGGTCTGGGGTGTCAAACCAAACACAAAGATCGAGGGACGTTTTGTACTTGAAGTGACGAAACGTGCCTCAATCTTTGGTCGCCGATGCTCTTGATCTAACATGATAGAGTGTGAGGCATTTGTGTGCTTTGTGCATTCATTGTACATTAATTTGCACACTTGGCTCCTTTGGCCATCATGTGTTGAAATGCGTGATTGATGGCCCGAGGGTCGAGAAGCATACTCCTTTGAGGCTCAAACATGATAAGGAGGATGGTGGTGCAAACATTGCCTTGAAAATGCATTACCATGCTCTGTTTGTCCTCTGATGCAGCAAAACAGCATTCTGCAGGAAGAAATGGCCGGTCAGCCATCTTCAGTGCCGGCCGGCTATGCATTGTTGGCCGATATCTTCATTCATGGTCGATGACCAATTTCCCTTAGCCGATGGTGTAGACACCCCATTTTTGACCGTCCTTAAGACTTGGACGTCATCGTTTGAACACTCGATGATCATCCATGCTCATGTTCGTTTTGAGTCCCCGAAGGTCTCGGCTGCGCGGCTTGCCTTAGGATCTCTCAACTTGATTGTTTTGTGCTTGGTTATGGACCAAGGACTTGTGATTTTTGCACCTGAGGGTAGGAAGTGGCTTGTTGGCCATCCCCTTAACCCACAGGCCATGGCCTAAGGCCACCGGCCTTGTTTTCTTGCTATCGGCTAAGAGTGTTGACCGATCGGCACTTTAGTTGGTCGGCCGGCCATTGATTTGGTCGATTGGCCACTTTTTCTGGCCGAGGCCTTTTCTTTGCCTTTTTCAGGCATTGTGCATGCCAGTTGTGCCAGCTAGTGAGCACATACTCTGCCCTCCATACACGTGTATGGAGGGATTTGAACCAACACTTAGCTTCTCTTGGAAGCTTTGAATTGGACTTCCTATAAGAGGAGAGACTCCCCTCCCTTTCCAAGGGTTCAGCCAACTGATATAGAAGATATATATCACTCTCTCTCTATATCTCTTCTCTCTCTATAGTTGTGTGTGTAATAGTGTTCTAAAGGGTGTTTTTGTTCATATTTTTGCACTAAAGCACCTAGTGGTACACTATCCCTTGGTTACTGAGGTGCTAAGAAGGTTGATTTCAGAGTTTTTGAGTTGGTTTTGATCCAAGAAGGGTGCTGGAGTTGGTATTCTTGAAGTGTTCTTCAAGGGTGAGTAAACTTGCTTTTGATACCCCATTTTGGCTTAAGCTTTTACACACACTTATATATTGTTTTAAGCTTGACTCTAAACTACAAAAAGTTCTAATTTTGTATGCTTGTTATGGTTGTTTAAGATCACTTTTTGGTTGGGGGTTGTTTACCCCCTCTTAGGCCTTGTTTGGCCTCTTTTTATGCCTTCCTCTTTGGGCTTTGGAACCCTTTTGTTTTTGACCTTCTCACCACTGAAATCCAAAGGATTTTCAGTGGTGGAGAAGTGGTTTTGAGGTCTTGTATAGGGGAGGGACACCCCTCTCCCTTTGTGTCTCATTTGCTTGCGTTGTTGGCTCACCATAGTAGCATGTTTGCTTAGCATGTTTTGGCCCCATTTCAGCAAGTTTTTGGTGTTATCTTGGCATGATATACCCCTGTTTTAAGTTGGTTTGTCGGCCTATTGCATGCATCACACACTTGCCTTGCAATCCTCTCATTTGCCTAAACATGTATCATGCATTTCGACCATCATGTTTTCATGTTCTAACTTAACTTTGAGAAGTTTTTAGCCTTGTTTCACCATGCTTAAGCTCTCTTTTGGGTTGTCTTGGTCATGCTTGCCATGCTTTGTATAGCCACCATGCATTCTAGCTTGTTAGCTTTAGGTGTGTGAGTCATTAGCATGCTTTACTTGGGCCACTTCAGTGATTTGGTATCACTTGTCATGTTATTTCAGTCCATGTTTCATGCTTGTATGCTTGCATTTGCCATCCTTTCAATGCTTTGAAGAGTTGGTGTCTTATGCTCCATGTTTGGGTCATTGTGCATGTCTCCATGATTAGGTCTTTGGGATGCCATCTCATTGGGTTTCGGGGCTTATTTTGACATATTATAACTCTGATTTTATTGGCCTAGGTCATGCCATGTTTGGTTGTAATAGGTGTAGTGCAATTGCCTTTTTTTGGCCTTGTATGCGTCTTGTTTTGTGCTCGCCTTTCTAGCATGTTTTGGCCTCATCCCATGCATGTTCTAGCCTTGTTTTGGCCTGTCTTGGGACAATTTTGGGTCACCTTGGTCCTTTGGGGCTTGGTTGATATAGCCATGGTGTGAGCCCCTTGACTAGCTTTGAGCATTGGGTCTATTGGCATGCTATGCTTCACTTGTGCATATGATTTGGCATCATTCCTCACATGATTTCAGAGTTCGTGGCATTGTCACATTATCATGTTCATCCCTTCTCGCTCATGCTTGAGAGTTGTATCCTTGTGCCCAGGTGGTAGGCCATTACATTTGCATGCTTATTGTGCATCTTATTCCATCATTCCTAGGCACTATGGGCCACTGATTTTGGACATGACTGAGGTCTGTCTATCTTTAGTTTAAGTCCATTCATCATGTTGTTCAATGTTGCATGCTTGTCTACCTTTGCATGCCATACATGTTTGTATATCTAGGTTGCGTCTTGCATGTTTGTTAGTTTGCATCTTGTCACATGTTAGCTTAGGTTGCATTATATTTGGCATGTTTGCTACCTTAACCTCGTGTGTATGTTCGAGTCATATTGCATTTCGCATGCTTATGTCGCATTACATTAGTTGCATGTTTTGCATTGTATTTGGCATACATGCATTGCATTTTGTTTGGTTTGGGGTGTCAAACCAAACATGAGAAACGAGGGACGTTCATACTTGAAGTGACGAAACGTCCCTCAATCCTTAGTCGTCGACGCTCTTGATCCAAGCATGATAGGGTTCTAGGCATTCATTCCACATTAATTTGCACACTTGGCACCTTTGGCCATCATGCATTGAAATGCATGATTGGTGGCCCGAGGGTCGAGAGCCATACTCCCTTGAGTTCCTAGCATTATAGGGAGAGTGGCTGTGCACACATTGTCTTGTAAATGCCTTGCCATGCACTGTCTGTCTGCTGCTGCAGCAAAAACAGTTTTCTACAGGAATAGATGGCCGGTCGGCCATCTTCAGCGCCGGCCGGCTATAAAAATCCAGCCGGTGGCCCCACTTTTGGTCGATGACCATCTTTCCATGGCCGATGGTCCTATCTCTTGGCCGGTGGCATCACAAAATGCTTAAGGAGTGGTTCAGAAGTATCCTTGGGACTTGTGTAGTTTTCAGAGGAGCAAAGCAGTGCAAACAGAGGCAACATGTGGCATGGCAATGGGTTTCCGAGCGAGGCGATCGAGCATGCATCATTCAATCATTCCGAGGTGGAGCTGCGGCGGCCTCCTTTTGTAATTAATTTGTTAATTAATTAAGGGTTTGTAAAAATTAATTAGCTAGGATAGTTGATTAATCATTTGGTTTGTATTATTTATTCGGACCCTCCGTCGAGAGGGCGAATTTTGTAATAAGTGTGCCTGAGTGTGTGAATGTCTTCCAACCCCACGTCTTTCTCCCTTTTACTTACCTGCTTTTGGTGGTTAGTTTAGGGCATGTTTCAATTGGCATACTTATGCTCCGCATGTTCGCATTCATTCATTTGTATTGCATGCACCGGGCTCAGTGCATCATACTAACTGCATTGTATTTCAATTCCGATTTGAATACATGATTATCAAGTTGCATCTCATATGCCATCTTAGAATAGCCGAGCCTATTTCTAGTTGCATTTTTGCATGTGTTGCATTAGCCATCTTAACATGAACTAGGATCATGCATTTGATTATTAACTAGTTTCTTGTTTTGGCTCGGAGTACACTGTGAGTGTTTATGCTTTAGCATCTTGCATGTGTGTAAGTGTTAACATGATAGCATGCTTGCCATGAGGCTAATTGCTTATGTGATATAATTGCCTGAATGCTTGTGGGTGAAGGTTGGACTGCTCGAATTGGAACGATTCATTGAAATCCGTGTTTTAGCTTACTTGTGAGTAGCAAACTTCAAACCACTTCCAAATAAAACGGATATGCGATGCTTTGTTCCAAATTAGGCGATCTAGTCTATACTTGTGTATTGTGCACATCACATAGTAATTCTAGCTAATAACCGGAATAAGAACGCATATGTTTTCAAAAACAAGATATCATGTTTAGTACAGGCCGATCCTTGATCGGGCGAGCGGGGGCGCTCATAGGTGGCGGTCCCCAATTGTACCCAAGTTCCCGAGCCGAGGCAACTTTGGTGATGGCGGACACGTGGCCTTAGGCAACGAGTCAGGGTTTCCTAAATTTCCCCAAAAATAAAATATTTAGGTGGCGACTCTGTATCTGGCAAAGTAGTCAATGTTTGGCACTTCTTTCTTAAAAATCAGTTTTCCAAAACGATTTGTCGGATTTGGACTCTTTGGTGATTTATCAATCTTGCATTGCACTTTGCGAGATCAGATTAAGAACCTTGACATTTGTGTCCGAACTGTAGTAAGCGCAAATCAACAAAACAGGATTTTTTTTTCCCCGGGACGTTCGGGGACGTCTACAGTTTCTGGCGACTCTGCTGGGGAATTAGAGAACTTGACTCGAACTCATGATATCTTGTTTTGACTACACTTATGTGTTTCTTTGCATTGCATTTGCATTGGTGCGCCTAGGACACCGTGTTTGCCATCTGCTATTCCTGAACGGTTTGCCGGAGGCTCGCTTTGAGAAGCGTGCCATAAGGCTAACCAGTTACGGGCTTTGCCACGATGGGAACACAAACCCCGATTTTTACCGGGGCACCGTTTTTGACCATTCGACCTAGCGCATATTCGGAATCCATAGTGACTATTCCAAACTAGGATAGGTTGCTTACCCGATTGTAGGTTATTTGAAACCGCTGTGTGTGTAGTGAAACCCTAGTCCTTGACAAAAATAGGACAGGGAAACCCTACCCCAACATAGGGGTGTTTTGGTTCTTACTTGCTTGTTATGTGCTTTTTGAGTTGACCTCTACAGGGTATGCATGTATCAGTTTGCAAGTCTGGGTATCAGGCCGCGGGCATCAGTGTTTTGAGAGTCAGTTATATCTGCAGGTATCAGATTCAGTTTTGGGACAGTAATTTGGGAACAGTGATCAGAGGTCAAATACAGTTATTCAGCTATGCTTATGTCTGTTCGGGTGAAATTGGACTGAGATACTGCCTGTTTTCTCTTTCAGGGGGGGGGGGGGCTCAGAGATTTAGTTCAGAATAGCCAGTGTTCTCCTTCGCTGAAGCAAGGCAGACATCTGATCTGTCAGTCACCAGTCACATCACCTCCGTTCAGTTCAGCGGATTTATGATGGCACAAAACTCAGAGGAAATTGTGGTTATGGCAGCCACATTAAACCAAAGAATCATCCTGCAGGGTGAGATCGACGTTGAAGTGCCACACCCACCCAAGTCACCTGTCGCGCGCCCGATCTGGGAACCCCAGTTGTTTCAAGCTCGTGAACCCACCACATTTGAGTTAATGGGAATGATCGGCGACCTCTAGAGATCTGTGGCTAATCTGGCCTATAGAATGTTAGCTCTGCCACCAACCACATCGTATGCTGGGGACTTCGTGCCGCAGAAGCCCCCGCTACTGGGGCAAATTGTAATTGAGCTCAGCCAACCTGAAGTTGTCTCAAGCTCCGGCAATGACATGTCGACGACAACGGGGCTTCGCACTGAAGTAGCAACCCAAACTTTTCACCAAGCTGAGGCTAGTGAAAAGAACTAGATGAAGGCGGACACAAGTCCCTATGAACAACTCCAGCAAGCCGTTGAGGCTCTGAAAGCCGGGGGGTTGAATAAGCAACAAGTACTCGCAGTTGTGGCTAAGACTGTGGATGACATTTTCCCTGCTCAAACCGAGAGCAGTTCAAGCCAAAGGGAAAATCGGGATAGGGACCGTCGTACCAGAACAGTTCCTTCCAATCCTAACCCTGCACCTGGAAAATAACAGAGAGCCAAGGTAGCACCTGCTGATCCTTTTGCTAGTGCGTCCAGCAAAGGTCCACAGGCTTCGAAGTATCTGCCCCGAGGCCGCAGGGTCTTTCATGCCCTCTACATGCCTTTATCCAAGGCTCTTCAAATCCTCACTAAAAAAGGTCATCTCAAACCTCTTGAGCCTCGGCCTCTCCCGAGTAATCTCCCTCTCTCACATGATGCTACCCAATACTGTGCGTACCATCAACAGATCAGTCACACCACCGACAACTACTTCCGTCTTCGCCATGAAATGCAGGATCTGTTTGACAATGAGGTCATCCTCCCACCTAGCTCAGGAAAGTCTGTCACCACTGAGCTCGTGGACTTCGAGGATAATACAAGTATGTGATCAGGGGTTGGTCCACCTGCGGGCGGCGCTCGGTTTATTTCAGATGTGGCGTTTGGCACGCACTATTTTGAGCATTTGAGAATGCTAATTTTTGTACTTTCTGACTTGGGTGTTGAGTCAGTTCTTTGGTTTTGTTTCGAGTCTGTCTCTCTGTTTTGAGTCAGTCTTTTTGATTAAGGTCTGTCTTGTTGTATCGAGTCACTCCTGTTGTACAGAAGTCGGGTGATTCCAAGGGTGTCACCTCGGACATCATTATTTCGTTTTGTGATTGTCCTTTTGCTTTCTTTTGAGTCTGTCTCTGCTGTGGAGCCAGTTACAACCAGGAAATTTGAACGAAACAGCTGTGGCTGTCATGTTTTTGTGCTTATTAATACTTGGAGCCTGTTATGCCAGCAAATTTGAATGAAACGGCAGTACATTTCACCTGCTCTTCTGTGCCTTGAAATCATTGCATTTGACCTAAGTTTTTCAAAACTTTTCGAATAATGTGTTGAAAACGAAGAGGAAGGAATTCCTCGGGTTTTGCAAAATTTGATCAACTGAGAGAGAAAAAGGCATGCTAAGCCCTTAATGATTGAGATCATGCTTGTTAATGTGAGTACTGAGAAGGATCCTGGCTTGATTCAGATTGGTTCTACATTGTGTTTAGCGCGAGCGATTTGTCGTTTTCTTAAAAGATTTCAAAAAAATGTTTTGCGCCGTCTTGCGAAGACTTGTGTGGAATCGCTCTTGAGATTGTGCAGCTTAGGATCGCTCTCAGCCTCGAGACTCGACCCCTTTTGCTTTCAAACCTTGAACTCAGATTCAGAATGTTCAAAGGTCAATCATGATGTGAAACCTGTGTGGCCATATTCGAAGCAGCCCTTGAACTAGGGGCAAGAAAGTCAGACCAAGAAGGTCAGATGTCATGAAAAGAAGCTTGCAAAGCTAGAAGAGAAGCATCCCTTGAACTAGGGGCAAAAATATCAGACGTGCTCGAAGAGTCACAAATTGGGACACTTCTCAAACCAACGAAGATCGGCAAGAATGCCAAATCCCAGAAGGAAGGAAAGAAGAAAGTATTGTTGAAGGACAACCGAGTTCCTATCCACAACACTGGGGCAATTCAGCCCCCCATTGGATGGACTCCTACATCGTCAGCGAACAACAGTCATTCTCCGGGATTCAGATGACTTCAGGATCTCAAAACCATTTGACATGGAAAAAGCTACACTTTTACCCTTGAGAGGCTCGCTGGGCCGAAAACCCGGAAAGGCGACCCAGGCAAAAGTTAGAGCAAATGAAAAAGAAAAGAAAAAGAAAAATGAAAAAAAAAAAGAGAAAAATGCAAAGAATGAAAAAAGGACAAAAAGAAATGAAAAGAATTGAAAAGAAAAGAAAAACAAAGCTCGCAAGGCTGAAAACCCGGAAGGGCGGCCTTGGCAAAAGTTAGAGCGTAAAAGGAGAGGTTAAATACCCGAGTGTACCTTACCGGAACTACGTAAGGCTTGATTCCCATGTTTGGGATACGTAGGCAACTTCATTATGAAGTCTAGCCATAAACACTTCCAAATCAATTGTGTCCATGTAATGGTTCAGATCATCTTTGTCATTTCTGTATCCGAGAGTTCGGTTGTGATTATCACTGTGAGAACTTGTTACAGTGTGCTGCGGTGCATTTCAAACAAGGGGCAACTTTCTGTTGCCATATAGTGCGCTGTGGTGCCATTCAAACAAGGGGCAATTTTCCATTGCCACACAGTGCCTTTCAGACAAGAGGCAATTTTCCATTGTTATGGATCTGAGGTTGTACATCTCAAGAGTGAGTTCTGTGCTCGTTGAGCAGTGGTGTAGACGTCCCCGAACATCCCGGGAGGGAATCCGGTTTTGTTCATTGGGGCTTACTACAGTTTAGGACTCAATGTCATGGTCCTATATCTAATCTCGCAGAGTGCAATGCAAGACCGATGAATCATCAAAGAGTCCAAATCCGACAAATCGTTTTGAAAAACAGATTTTTAGAAAGAAGTGCCAAACATGGACTGCTTTGCCAGATATAGAGTCGCCACCTAAATATTTTATTTTGGGGGAATTTAGGAAACCCTGACTTGTGCCTAAGGCCACGTGTCCGTCATCACCAAAGTTGCCTCGGCTCGGGAACTTGGGTACGATTGGGGAAGGTCACTTCGTGAGCACCCTCGCTCGCCCGATCAAAGATCGGCCTCTACTAACCATGATATCGAGTTTTGAAAACATTATGTGCTCTTATTCCTGTTTATTAGCCTAGAATTACTATGTAATGCGCACAGCATACAAGTATAGATTGGATCGTCTGAGTTGGAACAAAACATTTCATGTTTGTTTTTGAAAGTGGTTTGCTACTCGCAAGTAGGCTAAAATGTGGATTTTGCCACCCTCAAGTGGGCTTAGAAAACATGGTGATTTGCCACTATCTAGTGGGCTTAAAACTCGCAATCAATGAATTGTCCCAATTCAGATAATCTAACCTCCACCCACAGGCATTCAGGCAGTTATATCACATAAGCACTTATCCTCATGGTAAGAATGCTATCATGGCAATCACTCACACACATGCAAGGATGCTAAAGCATAAACACTTACCGAGTACTCCAAGCCAAAGAAAGAAGCTAATTAGAAATCATGCGTGAATCCTAACTATGCTGAAATGCCTAATGCAACACATGCAAAAATGCAACTAAGATAGGCTCGGCTATTCTAAAATGGCATATGAAATGCAACAACTGATACACGTATTCAACTCGGAATTCAAATACAATGCAGTTAGTATGATGCACCGAGCCCGGTGCATGCAAGACAAATGAATGAATGCAAACATGCAAACATATAGATGCTAATTGAAACATGCCCTAAAACTAACCATCATAAGCTGGTAAATAAAAGGAAGAAAGACGTGAGGTTAGAAGACATACATCACACACATGCACGCTTATTACAACATTGCCCTCCTCGGAGGGTCTGAATAAATAATACACAACCGAATGAATAACGAATTACAGCTAATTATTACACAATCCTAATTAATTAACAAATTAACTAAAATAAATGAGCTAGCATGCAAATTAAACAAAAACGGACTGCCTCAGCTCTGTTCCGAATGATAGGGATGCATGCATGCTCGAGTTGCCTTGTCGAGAAATCCATCACGATGCCCCGATTTGCCTCTGTTTGCAACTGGTCCCGGAATGCTGTACAAAGCTCCAGAAGGCTGCTTGACCAGTTTTTGCTGCTGGTTTCCGGTTTACTGCAACAGAGAGAAAGAAAGGGGCATGGCAAAGTATTTTCATTATATGTATGCATGGCCACTCTCCCCATCATTGCGTAAGCTCTAGGGAGTATAGTCCTCGATCCTCGTGCCACCAATCACGCATCCCGATGCATGATGGCCAAGGAGTCGAATTGCATGACTCAATATGAAATGGATGCACACATAAACACAACAAGTCCTAAACTCCATCATGGGTAATCCGGAGTGTCGGCGACCGAGAATCGAGGCACGTTTCGTCACTTGGAGTATAAAACGTCCCTCGTTTCCCGTGTTTGGACTAAACCCTATTCCAAACACAATGCAATATACATGGCATGCACGATGCAACTCGGACTATGCAACCGAAATGCAATGCGACTAAATGATGCAAACATGCAGAAAATGACATGCAAACATGCTACTAGCATACACAATGCTATGAACTACATGGCATACTCAATGCAAGACACCTTATGCAACAATATGACAACATATGATTAGCATACACAATGCGAATATCAAATGGCATACTCGATGCAACGAACTACATGGCATGCGCAATGCTATGACTAGAATGGCATACACAATGCAAGATGGACTTAAACCAAGATGGGTGAGCCTCAGCCACACCCAAATCAGTGGCCAAACATGATGAAATTAAGGCAACAACGCTTATGCAAACATGCACAAGGCGAGGGACCAAACCTAGGGCACCAAGTGTAACTCTATTAAGGCATGGCAAGGGGTTAAATATGGCATACAATCACACATTTTCCAGCTCTGAAATGTGATACACAATGGTCCCGAATCATGCAAATATGTCACACAATGCATGCTAGATGGCCCGAATACCGAAACTAGTGAAGTGCGTTTCACTAGAGGTACACAAAGCAATGCACAAATGGCAAAACTAGCCCCAAACAGACCTTAGGCAGGTCCAAGACAGTGGGAAAATGGTTTAAAAAGATGGCTCGAAATGTATTCAAATGAAGCTCATGCAATGGTCGGTAAATGAGGCATACAAGTACAACTCTCAAATGCACTTAAAGAGTGAAAATCATGGGAATATGGCATACTTATAAGCTCTGAAATATGATGTGCAATGGCCCCAAAACATGAAAACACCTCAGTATATGCATGCAATAGGCCTCAAAACTCAAAGCTAGGCATGGATATTGTACTACAAGCATGCAAAACAAGCATCATTCGACCATGAGACCCAAAAACAGAGCTAAGGCAGTCCAAAACATGCACAAAATCAATTTAAGGCGTGGCCAAAAAGTGCTAAAATCAAGGGCCAATATAGCATGCAATGTAAACTAGTAAAGAGGATTTGCACTACAAGTATGTGAGGCAATCAAGAGGTCGCCAAATCAGCAAAACTCAGAAGTATGCCATGCCAAACAATGCCCAAAAACTCATGGAAACATGGTCAATGCATGCAAGAATGATATGTTCCTTTGAAAGGCCCAAAAGAAGGTTATTCTAGACGTGCAAGATGGACATCCAAAATGGCAAAACCACCTATGGAAAGAGGTTATGAAGGCCCTAAAACTCACGAAAAAGGGCCTGAAATGAGGCTAGGAAGCATGCAAGTAGAGGCTCCTTTGAAAGGCCATGAAGAGGGTTACTCTACACATGCAAGAGGGACACCTAATATGGCAAAACCACCTCTGGATAGAGGTCATGCAGGTCCTAAAACCCACCAAAAATGGCCTGAAACATGCTCAAGAAGTGTGTAAATATAGGCCCCTTTGTTAGGCCAACAATGCTAGTAACAAGACAATGGGTGAGAGGGTCACCCCTCTCTGATTTTGGGGCTCAAAACAGTATGCTAGCCACTAAAAATCCACTGGATTTCAGTGGCTAGAAGGCCAAACAAAGCTCACTTCAAAGGCCTAGATGCATGGCTCAAAACAAGGTGAAAACAAGCATGCAAGGGGGTAGATGACCCCCAACAGAAAAATGACCTTAAACAAACTTGTTAAGAAGCTCAAAATAAGACTTTTTTCAGTTTATACCAAAGCTCAAATATGCTTTCAAGTATGGCTAAAATAAGGATCAAAATGATGCTCAAAAAGGGAGAAAATGGTTACCCTTGTGGCACAGCAAGAACCAGCAACCTCTGGACCCAAAAACCAGTTCCTTAGCCTCTGAAAATGGCCTCCAAGATGCTTAGAGTGATGGTGGAGGGGTTGTGCTAGGAGGTGGCATGCAATAGGCCAAGAACAAGGGACTTTTGGAGCTTGGATGTAGAGATATAGAGAGATACAAGCTTGGAGCCTTCCACAAAATTCTGAACCCTTGCAATGGAGAGGGAGGGCTTCCTTTTATAGACCAAGGAGACCAAAGCTTCTCCAAGAAGCCAAGAAGCAAGGCCAAAGATCCTCCATACACGTGTATGGAGGATCCAGTCTGTGCCCTCCAGCTGGCACAGCTGGAACCAACTCACAGAGACAAAGCTGCAGAGAGCTCGCCGACCAGCTCAAGTGGTCGGGCGACCACTTAACCTGGTCGGCCGACCAGGTCAAAAGGTCCAAGGTGGTTAGCCATCCCCTATGAGGAAGCCCCAGAAGTTAGCTTTCCAATGGCGCTAGCCTTGCATTAAAATTCCAATTGTGCAAAACGTTATGCCTATTTTGGTGAAGCCGCGCAGATTCGGTCCAACCGGATTGATGCCCTACTTCAACTAACTATATCTCCCCCGTCCGGACTTGGCTTTAGGAGATTATTGAGTGCAAAATGAAGCCCCAGAAGTAAGCTTTCCAATGGTGGTGGCCTCATAGCTAAAATCCAAGTATGCAAATGAAAAGGCCTGATTCAGCGAGGACTACTCATCCCTTTCTTAACGATTCATGTCCATTTCTCCCCCAACTGGGTTTCTTCCCTCTTCTCTTCTTTTCTTCAACTCCAAACCCCTAAACAAGGTGTTTTGAAAGATTTTTCAGAGATTTCATCACTCTTTCATTCATTTCCACTTTGCCCTTGCTCGATTTACCGAAAAGCGCGACATTTAACAAAATGCGAGCGTCGGAACATCGTAAAACTTTATTTTCAAAACAATTTGGAAGAGAGGGTTTCAAGTCTAAAATCTTTTGATCAAGATTGTTTTGGTCCAAAAGGGGTATGAAATTGAGATTTGACTCTCTCCTTGCCGAAGAAACTGAACCTTTGCCCTGCACACCTTCATCACCGAGTAAACCATCAGTAGCGCCCAAGTCTTAAGGTCGGTCAAAAATGGGGTGTCTACAAGTGGACGTTTGCAAAAATAGTTGTTGAGAATTTTTACTGAGGTTGACTAATTTTCTCAAAAATTATTCCTTTTTTCCAAAACTGGACCATTTTCTTGGACCCTAAAAGGAAAATTTTCAGTGCTCATAACCTAACTTGCATGATTTTAAATCAGAAAATTGAACAAGCATGTTAATCTAACTCTCATGTTGGTCAAAATTGTTTTATCAAAAAGTCAAAAACAAGAAAAAAAATGGTCAAAATGATGAACTAGGGGCACAGTTAAGTCAGGTGTTCTGTCTTTTCCCCATTGTCAACATACTTGCTGGAAAGGGCACCATATTCGCCAGAAAGGGCACGACTGAGGTTAACAACAAAGGGCTAAAAGCTCTTATACCCTCCAAGCAGCGAGGTATCAAGCCAAGTGCGAAGCACGGATTGGAAGGGATCAAGATACTCCACTCCCTCATCTGGATAGATTTGATCAAGTCCAAACTCCCCAGCAGAACATCGTCAACCGATGTTAGCTGCAGATTTGTTATACACCCAGTTGTAGCGCAACCTTTCTGGGGGAAAATACATTGTTGTGAGCAGAAGAAGAGAATCTAGCTGAATGCTAGGGGCAAGAGCCCACAACATCTTGTTTATCCATCAACCACCCAGGGGAGGGATAAAAAAATGAGAGATTGAAGAATAGAGAGATGTGTGTTGAGAGAAAAAGTGAGGAAAAAAGGGCTTTTTCAGAAAAACAGAGCCTAAGGGCCGAGTGATGCGAGAATCACAAATGAGAAAGGGTGGGAGGCAGTACCCGAAGAAACTGGCTCCTCGCGAACTGAGAGGTCTCTTGCCATTGTAACACGTCTAAGTGTCGTGTTTGTTGTTTTGTTTGTCTCGATTCTTGTTTTAAGTCATTTCGAGTGTTACTAGATGTGTTTAGGTTGTTTACCTTTTGTTTGTCTTTGTTGAGTCGTTTTGACTGTGGTCAGCTGTAGGCTCAATACCCGATTGAGAACCCTTTTCTCATTACAATTTCAAAAATAAATCGTTTTGTGCTCAGAGTGCTGTGCCATTCTCCACATTTGTGCAAAAGAGTATTTGTTCTTTCATAAAACTACAGGGTCCACCCCGATAAGTGTGAACAGTTAGATCAAGGACCTATCTGAGCTATGCGGGTTCCAGACTGCAAAGCAAAAGAAAAGAGGAAAAATGTGGAGCATCTTAGTGTGTTTTAGCTCCAGCGAATTCCGAGATTGCATTTCAGGTGCACCTTCTTAGGCCTCGCCCTTCTTGAGAATATGAGTGTATCTCGACCCCAGGTGTAAGCCTGCTTCAAGTCAGAATGGTAGTCCGAGCAGCACCTATGGTTTTCACATGCAGATGTTATTTATTACCAATACAAACAGGGTGTACCCTTTTTGAGCTGAGTGTGTTGCAAAGCCCTCCAAGAGATGAATCGGAGGCACCAAAGTACATGTTTGATGCCCCCCCTACTGCATAGAATACGCACTTTCATCTACACTTCTGTTGCATGCGCGCCGCTCGTTATAACTCATGCATAGAATATGCTTTCAGTGTTGCATATAAAATGCCTGTCTATTGCGTAAAATGTGTTTGCTTTCAATTTTGCATAGAATATGCTTTGCTTGTCTCACGCATAAAAAATGTGTTTGCTTATCAAGTTGTTACTCATGTGTCTATCGAGTTGTTGCTCATCGAGTTGTTGCTCATTTGTCTATCGAGTTGTTGCTCATTCGTTTATTGAGTTGTTGCTCATTTGTTTATCAAGTTGTCGCAATTTTGTTTATCGAGTTGTAAACTTGTCAAGGTCTTATTGTTGCTTATTGAGTTAATTCGTTTTGTTTGTTACGTTGGTTCATTACCTGACCTGGTAATACATGCATGTTCAATTTCCATTCGATCCCATTGTTATGTAATATGATGCAATGTGATGCATAAAATGCACAAATGTAACACTTTTTGAACAAAACAGCTGTTTCATTTCCATCATGTCTTTTGCAAAAAGTACATAGTTTTGAAGAAATAAAACCTGCCTAAGGCAGTACAATGTGCTCAAAATACCAGTAAAAAGGGAAATAAAGCACAAAAAGGGGAGAAAAGCAACAAAATGTCTGAACAAAGCAAAGAAGAAGAAGCAGCAGCAGAATATCTGGATCAATATCGGTGGCCTGAAGTGCGGGAGTCGGTCCTGGTCCTCTTCATGGACGAGGGTCCAGGGGCACCACCGTCATCTCCATAGTCAGAATCTGAGCTGTCTCTGGCCTCGCCCTGCGACGCCGTCGCCTCCTCATCAGAATCATTGGGAGAGGGCTCTCGGGAACTGCTCTTAGCATGAGTGCGCCTATATCTGCCCGGCTATGGATAGTCATCCTCCGCCTGACTCCCCCTCCTCCTCGAGCAGGAACAGATGGTCTAGCTGGAGCACCTCCCGCAGCCGGAATCTGGAATGGAGCCTGAAAAGGACAAATGGCAAATGCATCAGTTACAGAGCGCAAAGCAGAGTATCAGTACAGAATGCAATGTGTGAGTACAGTGTGTGAGTACAGTGTATGAATGCCGTGAGCAACGTTGTAAGCAGTATGTGGGTTACAGTGTATTAGTACCATAAGTGCTGTGTATCAAGTGCCGTGTTGATAGTGTGATGCATCAGATTATGTATGAAACCGGTTGGGCAGAGCTTGAGACTGTGGGAAGGTGGTTTGGAAATACTCTTCAAATCCTGGAAGACGCCAATGATCCTCAGCTAGTCACCTGCAATGATACAAACACTCCGGTCGGGGGTGCCGGAATTAGCACTCCGACGGACAAGTCAGTTCTTCTCCTCAAGAAAGCTTGTTCACTAAGTTTTTAGAAATGATTGTTACATACCTTTACTAGTCCATTGCCATTATATTTATACTCGTTTTTTCTGATCCTCGGGTCCAGGGCCTGTCTTTTCAATCATTACCTATTCCATTATTCGGCTCTAGGGATCCTTCCCCATTCGGCCTACTTATCCGGTTCGGCCCTTTATCCTTGCGGGATAGTTGCCGTCTAGCGTCAAGCTGCCGAAATATGCCTCCTTTACCTTTGCCAATTATTCGGCTACCACAATTGCCCTCCGAACTCCCTGTTGACGGCAGTCAATCGGCGTGTTTGGTTCAGAATTCGAGAAGTTTAGCGTCAAGCGGCTTCGCGTGCCCCAATATATGTCAGGGGGCGCGCGCCTTGTTGCTCATCATTACGCTTTCCCGCTCTATTCATATGTATCTCAGCATTTATTGCGATTTGAAACTTTGGTCCTTTCAAATTCATATTTCGTCGATTTTCTGAGACTTTTGGATCGCCAGTGCACATCCCTCCGTGACTCGCATTTTCTGCAACTTCTTCCCGTCTTCCCTTGTCTCATCTGCTCTTCGTAAGTTTCCTTATCCCTTGTTTGTAATCCTATTTTCTGTTTGCTATTTTAGCTTCGGCGAATATTTAGTTCTCTGCTAAGATGGCCAAACATTTGAAAGACCTCCTTTCTGAGGATCGCATCTCCGGTTTCCGGCAACATTTTTCTATTCCTGACGACGTCCATTTATCCCTTGTAACGGACAATGCTCTCGACATGGAGAGGGAAGATCAAAACACGATCGTATTCCCTCTTTTATCCATTGCGGAGGGCGGGGTTCGTTTCCCCCTACACCCATTCCTTAGGGCCGTTCTCCACTATTGGGGTTTGATTCCTTCTCAACCCAATGTAAATTTCTTTCGAATCATCATGGGGGTTTTAGAGTTGAATCGATGCCTTAGGATTAACCTTGGGATTCCGGCCATTCGGCATTGTTACGCCTTAGCCAAATCCTCCGGTCGGCTGGGGCGATATTTTCTCAGGGCCAATGATACTGACCATCACTTGGTGACTATGCTTGCCAGTTCTGGTAAACGGGTTGACGACGTGATGGTCAACGTCCGAGGTAATTGGGAGTTCGCTGAAGGGGAGGATCGCCTGGACCCTGTTCCCAGACATAAGGGCGACCCAGGTTGCCACGCAATGTCTCGTTTGTTGGTCTATCTCTTATTCGGCTCTTTTCTCTAAACCGCTTTTCATCTTCTGCAGGTAATAAGTTGAAGAAAATTTTGATTTCGGTTGACGACGCGGTTCTTGGAGAAATCAAGACTGCACTCACATATTTCGGCCGTCCAAACGTACAACAACAAGGGAGAGCCGCCCATATTCTTCTTCGGTACGAACCCACTTACACTACTTTCTCGGCTGCAGATAACATTCCGATTCCAGTCGGCGACCAACAGCTCTCGGCCCTTATCTTCCCCAGCTTCAAAAACCTTAGACAGATCGGTCTCGTAGCTTCTGATTCGGGAGAAGACGCCGAGCCGACTGTAGAGGTGGTTGTCGATCCGGCTGGGGGGTCTATTGAGGGGGTAGTAGAGGGCGACGAGGCCGTACGCTCGGCATTTGAGGCCACCGAGCCATCCGCCTCAGGACGAACAGATTTCTCTTCCGGGGATATTTTTGCAAATTTGGGGGATCTACCCGGCGATTTCTTTGAGGGTATGGCGAAGGAAAGCCTAACGCAGATGGCCCGTAAAAGAAATGCCGAGCGGATGGCCGCCCGAAAGAAGGCTGAATGCGCCGCATCAGATCTCAGCTTGATCAAGCCGTTCGTACCCGTTTCGGAGGGGACAGTGGTTGTTGCGTCCGATACGGGAAAAGAGGGTGGAGAACAGGCCGATGGGGAACGGCTGATTCCGGAGCAAGGCCAAAAGCGTGGTGCCGAGGGGAAACGAGTTCAGAAGCTGGCCCTGGTAGCAAACGGCCTCGGCTTGAAGAACCTGACGTGGTCGCTCCGTTCGTTATCCAGCCAAAGATCAGGGATATGCCGATTTTATCCAATGCTTCGGCCATCGAGGATCCGGCCGTGGCTCTGAGCTTGGCGGCTTCGATTTCTCTGCCGGCTGACAACAAAGCCTTCGGTGTCGTGCCTGATATTATGGCCGTTGCCCTAACTGCTCAATCGGCACTCCTGGTAGGTCACCTTCATTTCGCTCTTGTTTGTTAAAGGCGTCTAATCATACCGAATTGTTTTGCAGACGGTCGGAAGGATCACCGACTTGGGTCGCCGCCTGCGTGATGCTCTCGGGAGAATTGACCATTTGCAAACAGAGGTGGAGGGTCAGAAAAGTAGGACCGAGTTTGAAATTATGAGAGCTGAAATGGAGAGCGCGAGAGCCGAAGCGGAGAAAGAGAGGGCTCGCGTCGCCGAACAGCTTCGTGTTGATGCTAAGGGTAGAGCAAACGCGAGCGAGGAATCGCTCAAACTTTCCAAGAAAGCACTTGCTGAAGCGGAAGCTCAGTTGGAGGAGCTTAAGGCGGCCCGCGAGAAAGCTGAATCGGAGGCCTTTGAAGCAGGGAGAGGTGCCGCTCTGACAGAATATGTTGAAGAAGTATCCAAATTTGAGAATCGCGGGTTCAAACATGGGTGGCTCAAAGCCCTTGCCGCCGCTGAGGTTACATTGGACTTGCCGATTCCTTATGAGCAGGTGGATGTTGAGCCACTTGAATCCGATGTCGACGAATGATCTGGGAGCCGTTTACTGAGCAGGCGTCTTTTTGTTTTTGTTTTTCTTCTTTTGGATAGTACTTTGTTGGTTCAGGGTAGTTTTCATGTATAAATTGGTTAACATCTGCGCGCAATTTATTAATGAAAATTTCCTTGTAATTTCCTTGTAATTTTTGCTCTACCACCACACACTTTATATGAAAGAGTTCTGTGGTTTAATTTTAATGAAAGAGTTCTGTGTTTGTCAATGCATTTGGTAAAATGGGACTGCATGTACTGTGGGGACGCCCTGATTTGTGAATCTGCCCTTGCCCCAGGGGGTTCATAAAAAGAATTCTAGCTCTGAATCAACTTGTGAGTCGGCTGGGGTATTTGGTCCGAATAGATTGATAATAAACAAGCCGGATGATCTTACTGTGGCACGAATGATTTTATCTAGAACTCGTCTAAACAAGCCGTACATAGAATATCGTTTGTCCAAACTTTAGGTAACCACTGAAGGTAGAGAGGAGAATATCGGTCAATATCTGGGTTCCTGCAGATTCAATACATATCCTATCAAAATCACCATTTGCAATTTCACTGCCTACTGATATTTGGCCCTTAGGTTGATGAATCTGCCCTTGCCCCAGGGGGTTCATGATAAGAACTCTGGCTCTGAGGGATCAATTCGTGAGCCGGCTGGGGTAGTTTAGCCGAACAGATTGATGAATCTGCCCTTGCCCCAGGGGGTTCATGATCAGAACTCTGGCTCTGAGGAATCAATTCGTGAGCCGGCTGGGGTACTTGGGCCGAATAGATTGTCCTGCCATCAACTTAGTCGGCGTCAGGCGATTGGGTTTCGCGCTTAATGAACTTGCCTCGATCGTGCTGCCTCTGCGAGTGTTAAATGATCAAAGGTACAGCTTTTAAGAGTCTGGTAGGTAGCTGATTCAGACTCCTGAGAGAAAATTTGTTGTGTGAATGTCGAACAAACTCTTCTTTAACAGCAAAGGGGAAGCCAAGACATTGGCTGAGCTTGGCGGTGATATGAATCGAAGTGAACACCGTGGTGCGCCCTTGCGTGCTGGGAGTAAGAGTTCTATGGGTCGACAGAGGCGTCAATCTCCTCGACGTCGTAGTAGGTCGCCCAGACGGGATAGGCAGTCCCAGGGGAGATCGCCACACGCCCAAGTCGAAAGGAGATCAGACGCGAATCCGTGCCCATTAAGTTTTGCAGTATTTGTGAAGAATAAGCCCATGACGGAAGCGGACTCGATCGTTCGAGATCCAGACGTGGCGGTCGAGTTTGCTCGACAAATATTTCCTCCGGAAGTGCAGCAGTCAATGGTTGGTCGTCAAGACTACGAAGTATTTCGCGAGGGCATTCATGGGGCGGTGAAAGGGCTCTATACGGCTTACGAAGTCGGCATGCGATTGCGCGCCGCCCGTTGAGAAATGGAGAAAAAGGAAGAGCGTATCCGCAGTTTGGAGGCTCGCGTGGAGGCGGCTGAACGTGAGTTAAGAGAGATCAAAGCGGCTCGAGTACAACCAGCAGGGCAGGTGAATCCAATCGTGGAAGAGAGGGTTACCAGTCGGCTTATAAGCGCTGCCATTGCCGATCGCGAAACGGCGAGCATGTTCGCATTGGAGTCCGCCAAGGGGAGGTCTTATGAAAAAGGTTTTCACGAAGGGCGCTTGGTTGGAATCCAAAAGAAAAAGGAGAAGCTTGCCGAAGAGGTTTACCGATGTGAGAATCGTGGGTTCAGGCATGGTTGGATCAAGGCATCTCAAGTAGCCGAATCTCTTCGCTTGTCAGGCATCAATTTGGCGTCACCTCTCTACCACAGTAAGGATTTTCCATTTTCTGCTTTCGAGGTTAAGAAGAGTGAGGATGAGGGCGATGCCGTTTGACTTTAATTATTGTAAGGTTTGAACGCCGTTTGCAAGTATGTAATTTCTTGGTTTTTTGAATAAAAGACGCTTTATTGAAAATATCAAATTGTCTCCCGCATTCGGCGTGTGCATGTTTAATTTGGTTGCATAAATGTTTGGATAGACGTAATGGCCGTTTACTTTTGAATAAAGCCATTGCGGCGTGTTGTTGAATTTTGAAGAAGCCGTGAGCCAGAGCTCGGAGGGGCTACGGCATTTGGACTTAGCTCGAATGCCAGGTGTCTCGCCGATCGAGCTAGGTAATTTTTGCCCTTGCGCAGCCTATGCGCGTGCATTTTAGCCAACCGTTGGGTTAACTAGGTCATGAAGAATGTTGACCGACGCCTGTCTCGTGGGGTGTAGTATTGATAAAATCGCTTCGGGATTTGGGCCTCGAGATCGCGGCCATTACTGAGAATAAAAGCGGCAGGCGCCTCATGCAATCAAACAGCATCTATTGCGTGGGATGATCAAGCGTTTTCACCATCAAATGGTGATGATGGTTGCAGGAGCTCAAGTTCCGGCCGAACTTGTCGCTCAGACGGTTTGCGGCGGGGGATTCTCCGATGTGGGAGGTTTACCGCTGAAAGGAGAAACTGGAAACACGTCAGCCTCCAAGTCGTTGAAGCAGATCGCCCCGAAAGGAGACACAACGACCGCTGCCCCTAACCTCCCTTGTCTTGGATCTTGGCCTTGACATTGTCGATGGTGTCAGAGGCCCGGCGACATGCCGATTCGGGCGCGGTTAGATCGATGCGTGATATGTCTTAGAAGTTAGAGATAGATATTGTAATGTTCGAACGTGGATTGCGTCTATGTAACAACTTTTTAATCAAATAAAAAGTGTTATTTAATATAGTTGAGTCTTACTCTGAAAATCTTTTGTTTAGCTATACCGGATGAATGTTCCTGATTCCAACTTTTAATGGTTAAGTCATTTCGTATGGTTTAATAGTTTGCTATCGGAACGTTTGTGTAGCTTAAATATTTTTGCTTAAATATTTTTCCTGTATTCAGGGATCGGCCCTTGCCTTAGGCGGGATGCGAATTAAATCGGAATGGGTCGTACTCGTGGGCCAGCTAAGGCACGCCTTGTCTGGCGAACCATATTAGTGATTCAGCCCTAAGGTGTCATGCACCAAAGGGGGCTCCGAATCCGGAGACTTAAATTGACCAATCGTGACATCCACGAAGGGCGCTCCGAATCCGGAGACTTATTCGGCCCTAAGGTGTCATGCACCAAAGGGGCTCCGAATCCGGAGACTTATTCGGCCCTAAGGTGTCATGCACCAAAGGGGGCTCCGAATCCGGAGACTTAAATTGACCAATCGTGACATCCACGAAGGGCGCTCCGAATCCGGAGACTTATTCGGCCCTAAGGTGTCATGCACCAAAGGGGGCTCCGAATCCGGAGACTTATTCGGCCCTAAGGTGTCATGCACCAAAGGGGGCTCCGAATCCGGAGACTTAAATTGGCCAATCGTGACATCCACGAAGGGCGCTCCGAATCCGGAGACTTAAATTGGCCAATCGTGACATCCACGAAGGGCGCTCTGAATCCGGAGACTTATTCGGCCCTAAGGTGTCATGCACCAAAGGGGGCTCCGAATCCGGAGACTTAAATTGGCCAATCGTGACATCCACGAAGGGCGCTCCAAATCCAGAGACTTATTCGGCCCTAAGGTGTCATGCACCAAAGGGGGCTCCGAATCCGGAGACTTATTCGGCCCTAAGGTGTCATGCACCAAAGGGGGCTCCGAATCCGGAGACTTAAATTGGCCAATCATGACATCCACGAAGGGCACTCCGAATCCGGAGACTTATTCGGCCCTAAGGTGTCATGCACCAAAGGGGGCTCCGAATCCGGAGACTTAAATTGGCCTATCGTGACATCCACGAAGGGTGCTCCGAATCCGGAGACTTATTCGGCCCTAAGGTGTCATGCACCAAAGGGGGCTCCGAATCCGGAGACTTAAATTGACCAATCGTGACATCCACGAAGGGCGCTCCGAATCCGGAGACTTATTCGGCCCTAAGGTGTCATGCACCAAAAGGGGCTCCGAATCCGGAGACTTAAATTGGCCAATCGTGACATCCACGAAGGGCGCTCTGAATCCGGAGACTTATTCGGCCCTAAGGTGTCATGCACCAAAGGGGGCTCCGAATCCGGAGACTTGAATTGGCCAATCGTGACATCCACGAAGGGCGCTCCGAATCCGGAGAATTATTCGGCCCTAAGGTGTCATGCACCAAAGGGGCTCCGAATCCGGAGACTTATTTGGCCCTAAGGTGTCATGCACCAAAGGGGGCTCCGAATCCGGAGACTTAAATTGGCCAATCGTGACATCCACGAAGGGCGCTCCGAATCCGGAGACTTTATTGGGCTTAAGAGGCTTGAAGGAGAGTGACAGAGAAAGTCGATTTTCATTAAAATGTGGTACCAGTACAAGCATCAGATCCCACAAGTCGGGTCCGTAAATGGATCTTCATAAGGTCTACGTTGGCGCGAATTGCGGTGAGCCACGGATTTCCTCAATGCCACGGTCTGTTGGGAAGCGCATAAGCTGATGGTAGGTGCTTGGGACAGCCTTCATGATATGCAACCAGGGGCGCCCCATGATGGCATTATACGACGACGGAAGCTTAACAACCAAGAATTCCACGTCAACCGTTTTTTAGCCCGCTCGAACAGGGAGCACGATCTTCCCCAACGGGTACTCTGGATTCGTGTTGAAGCCGAACAGTGGCTGAGACGACGGTGATAGGTCCGACTCGCCGAGGCCGAGTTCAACAAAAGTTCTGTAGTACAAGATTTCCGAAGTGCTTCCTGGATCTATGAGAATGCGTTCAACGATGAACTGTCGTACGCGTAATTTGACGACCAAAGGATCGACGTGGCTGGCCACCGTTCCGACGAGGTCGGAGTCATCGAACTTAATTGTCGGAGTTTCTCTGGGCCTGCCGGTTGACATGTTATGTTTTTGGGGATTGGGTGCGATTGGATTGTATGCACGGTCGGGGATGCCGGCAGACCGTAGATTATGTGGATCACACCAAGCAGAGGTGAATCCTGTCTCAAGGCTAATGCTTTGGTTGGCTTCCCCTTGCTCACGTATTGCTGCAATCGACCATCTTGCACTAGTTCCTCCAGATGATCCTTTAGCTCATAACAGCTCTCGGTTTCGTGGCCATGATCTTGGTGGTATTCGCATCGTCTGTCCCTCCTCCGTGTGTCGGGAGGCCCCACCATCTTCGATGGCCACTTGAAAAATGGAAGGTGCTGGACTTTGGTCATTATTGCCGCGATCGGCTCTGTCAACTCCGTATACTTCTTGTCGATTCGCCTTGAGCGTCTGCTGTCGACTTGTAGTTGTTCGTTCGTTCGGTGGGAGCACTGATCGCTCGATCAGCGGGAGTCTCGCCTTTTGTCTCGCTTGGTTCATTGCCGGGGCTCAGGGCTCGGTGGCGGCACGGAGCTTATTGGTCGAGCGATTTCGGGGAGGGCCGTTTTGCTAGAGATTTGTCCGGCTTTTATCCTCAGGGCATCATCTTCGACTTTACAATATTCTTCAACTTTCTTCATCAGCGCCCAAACTGTTTTGGGGGGCCTTCTGGTCAGGGAACTGCGCAGAGCACTGTCAGGATGTAAACCCATTTTGAAGGCGGTGATGGCCATGGAGTCGTTGCAAGCGTCGTCAACAAGATTGAAGCACTCCCAATATCGTGCCGAGTACGCTCTGAGCGTCTCTCCCGACTGGATCTGCATGGCCCAGAGGGAGTCGGCCTGTTTCGGTTGTACCTCGTTGGTGATAAACCTGGCCCTGAAGGATTTCTGTAGTTGTCGGAAGCTTTTAACCGAAGCTGGCTCCAACTTGTAATACCACCTGACGGCTAGTGGACCTAGGCTGCTAGGGAATATTCGGCACATGAGGGCTTCATTGTCTGCGTGTAGAGTCATGGCCTGTTTGTAATGACGGATATGATCAGTGGGGTCTGATTTTCCGTCGTAAAGAGTGAACGACGGAGCTTTGAATTTCTTGGGCAGGGATGCCCTTGCAATCCGTCGAACGAAAGGATCATGCTGGTCTTCCTCGTTTGAGCTGATTCTCCTGCGCTTGTTCCTTGTTCATAGATCCTTTTCGGAGGAGCTGGAGGTTTCGGACCGTTCCCTTGCGTCGAGCTCCGTGGATGATGAGTTGGAGTTGCTATCGGTACCCTTTGGTCGGGCCCGAGGTCTTTGCATGTCTGCCCTCGGAGGTCGCTCTGGTTCCTCGCGCATGGCCTCTCTAGATTTTGCTACCTCCAGGGCCAAATCCTGACGGAGTCGTTCGTTCTTAGCGATCATGTTCTCGAGCCTTTGTTCGCTCTGCTTTGCTTGTTCTATAATAGCCTGCATTGTTTCTTGCGCTGAAGTTGTTGGCGAATCGAAGTTCAAGACGCGTCGTGCCGCGATGGCTTCTTTTCCGAGCATATTGGCTGGGGTGAGGTCGTCTATCTGTGTGGTCTCGTCGGTGGCTATCGGAGGATCTTCGGTCACGCCTTCCATGGATGTATTCGAGTATTCCCACAGACGGCGCCAATTGTGGGGAGGTGGTTTGGAAATACTCTTCAAATCCTGGAAGACGCCAATGATCCTCAGCTAGTCACCTGCAAAGATACAAACACTCCGGTCGGGGGTGCCAGAATTAGCACTCCGACGGACAAGTCAGTTCTTCTCCTCAAGAAAGCTTGTTCACTAAGTTTTTAGAATGATTGTTACATACCTTTACTAGTCCATTGCCATTATATTTATACTCGTTTTTTCTGATCCTCGGGGCCAGGGCCTGTCTTTTCAATCATTACCTATTCCATTATTCGGCTCTAGGGATCCTTCCCCATTCGGCCTACTTATCCTGTTCGGCCCTTTATCCTTGCGGGATAGTTGCCGTCTAGCGTCAAGCTGCCGAAATATGCCTCCTTTACCTTTGCCAATTATTTGGCTACCACAGAGACTACAGTTGAAAGAACTTACCGGGATATTGTAGATGGTCAACAAGTCGATGCACCGCTGCAACATCCCTACCGCTGAGACTGTCAACTCCAGGGACTGGCGAGTGTACTCGATGGAAGCCTGCAAAAGTGTTAAAGTCATTAGTATTCTGCAGGATATCAAATGAATTGAAATGACTATACATAATGCAAAGTCTAGTAGTGCATACCGGGGTCGAGCCGTAGACTCCGACGAGCTCAAGATCAGCCGAAGAGGAGCGAAGGGAATCTGATAAGTCTCTCCACCCTGTCCTCGGCATGTGATCGTCGTAGGCAGCTCTGGCCATGTGCATGTGTCAGAGTCTACACAGATATTGGGTGTGGGTGTCCTCACGATGAACTACAGCATATGATGTATCAGTGTGTTTGAATTGTTCAGTTGAGAATGCAGTGTGTGTGCATGTGTCAGAGTCTACATAGATATTGGGTGTCGGCGTCCTCACAGTGAACTACAGCATATGATATATCAGTGTGTTTGAATTGTTCAGTTGAGAATACAACGTGTGTGCACGTGTTAAGATTCAAATAGATATCGGGTGTGGGTATGCTCACGGTGAACTACAGCATGTGATGAATCAGCGTGTCTGAGTTAAACAGTTAAAGAACAGAATCGACTATCGCAGTTATGTGTTCTATATTGTAGACAATGAAACAGACAAAGAGTGTACCTCAGAAGTGCCGTAAGACAGATGTGACTCTGGCTCGTGCAACAAAAGCTCCAGTGGCGCGCCCCGTGTATAGCTCCTGAAGTGGCGGATGCCATCGGGAGGCAACACATGTATCGCCGGCCTGTAAGTCGCCGGATCGAATGGCTGGATGCGAAGTGGTAGGAGCTCGACCTTGGGATCCACGTCCATCTCCGGGGGAGTCCCACCACGTGGAATGTCGTCCGCCATCTCAAAAGGAGCGTGAAAATGGCCGAGAATGTGAAAAACGGGCAAGAATACGAAAGGTCAACCCAAAAGTCAACCTCGAGAGGATTAAAAATGGGAGGAAAGGTCGGGGTGTGGGAAAGGCACGAAAATTGAGGTATGACTCAGGGAAACCAAGAAAAGGGCACCGAAACCAAGATTTGTTCGGTTCAAAATGTGCGAAACGGGGAGAGTTTCGCGAATCGAACGACGGAAAAGTGTCGAAAACAAGAGAAAAACACGGATCGAAGGAAGAAAAGTCACCTAGGGAGAGAGAGGAGGGATTTTCGAGCTAGGGTAAAGTGGAAATATAAGGTTTGGAACCTTATATTTAAAGACACGTGGCCAAAGGACAAAACTGCCCCGACATTGCCATTTTTGGCCGGCCGGCCAAATTGTTCGCCGATCGGCTAAATAGTTGGCCGATGAGCTTATTTCGTGGCCGATTGATGGCCGGTGGCCTCCCCTTGTGTTCGGTGAACCTCCCACACCCTTGGTTGGGTCAGTTATGTGGTTTGGGACTTTCATCTCTCAAGACAGTGCAACAAAGTACATTTTCGAAGCTCAACCGACCTTCGTGTTGACCTCGAATCATGCCTTCCGAATGCGATGTCCGGTACGCGCAAGGTGTATCCTTTTTCGTATCGTTTTGTATCTTGCGAGATTCAATAACTTCTTTAAATGCGTTGCATTACAATGTTTTGTCTTGCTTAGGATAATCATACGTAGGTTGCATCATTATGCACGTCTACACGCGTTGTAGCGCACACAACTTGCATTGTCATGCATCTTTCATTTGCATTTTCATGCATTTCAGCAACGTGCATTGTCATGCATCTTTCACGTGCATTGTCATGCATTTCAACAACGTGCATTGTCATGCATTTCAGTTCATTTGCATTGTCATGTATTTCAACAACTTGCATTGTCATGCATTTCAGCAACGTGTATTGTCATGCATTTTTCACGTGCATTGTCATGCATTTCAGTTCATTTGCATTGTCATGCATTTCAAAAACTTGCATTGTCACACATCTTTCATTTGCATTGTCATGCATTTCAATAACGTGCATTATTATGCATCTTTCATTTGCATTGTCATGCATTTCAACGACGTGCATTGTCATGTATTTCGGTTCATTTGCATTGTCATGCATTTCAACAACTCGCATTGTCATGCATCTTTCATTTGCATTATCATGCATGTCAATCTCTCGCATTGTTGAATATTTCATTTGCATTGTCTTGCATTCCCTATAACTGGCATTGTTTTGTTCGATTATGTGCATTGTCTTGCACCCCTCTAACCTGCATTGTTTTGCAAACTCATTTAACTTGCATTGTTTTGCAAAGTCACGTTGTTTCGCATACCCTTAACTTGCGTTGTTACGTTCGTTATTCACATTGTTATGTACGTCTTTAACTCGCGTTGTTTCGCATGATCTCCCTGCATTGCTATGCATACTTTACTCGCGTTGTCACGCAGTTTTAAATTGCATTGTTATGCATATTTCTAACAAAATTGTACCTGTTAAGTCTCTTTCTTTTGCAGGCACGATATTGTATGTACGATTCATTTGAAGATGGTGAAACCAGGCACGGTATTGTATGTACAGTTCATTCAAGAGAAGCTCCGATTCAGTTTGACTCTATCCCTTCTCCACTCACATGCCGCGTTTGGACGTATCCCTTCTCCACTCGCGTGCCGCGTTTGGACGTAACCCCTCTCCACTCGCGTGCCGCGTTTGGACGTAACCCCTCTCCACTCGCGTGCTGCGTTTGGACGTATTCTCCATCTCCACTCGTGTGCCGCGTTTGGATGTAACCCCTTCCTCCACTCGCGTGCCACATTTGGACGTAACCTTTCTCCACTCGCGTGCCATGTTTGGACGTACCCCTTCCCCACTCGCGTGCCGCGTTTGGACGTAACCCATTCTTCCACCCGTGCCACGTTTGGACGTAACCCTTCTCCACTCACGTGCCGCGTTTGGACGTAAACCCCTTCTCCACTCGCGTGCCGCGTTTGGATGTAAACCCTTCTCCACTCGTGTGCCGCATTTGGACGTAACCCTTCTCAACTCGCGTGCCGCGTTTGGACGTATTCCCCTTCTCAACTCGTGTGCCGCGTTGGGACGTAACCCCTTCTCCACTTGCGTGCCGCGTTTGGACATAACCCTTTCTCCATTCGCGTGCTGCGTTTGGACGTAAACCCTTCTCCACTCGCGTGCCGCGTTTGGACATATTCCCCTTATCCACTCGCGTGCCGCGTTTGGACGTAACCCCTTTCTCCACTCGCGTGCTGGGTTTGGACGTAACCTTTCTCCACTCGCGTGCCATGTTTGGACATATCCCGTCTCCACTCGCGTGCCGCGTTTGGATGTAACCCCTTCTCCACTCCCGTGCCGCATTTGGACGTAACCCTTCTCCATTCGCGTGCCGCGTTTGGACGTATCCCTCCTCCACTCGCATGCCCCGTTTGGACGTAACCCTTCTCAACTCGCGTGCCGCGTTTGGACATATTCCCCTTCTCAACTCGCGTGCCGCATTTGGACGTAACCCTTTCTCCACTTGCATGCCGCGTTTGGACGTAACCCTTTCTCCATTCACGTGCTGCGTTTGGACGTAAACCCTTCTCCACTCGCGTGCTGCGTTTGGACGTATTCCCCTTCTCCACTCGCGTGCCGCGTTTGGACGTAACCCCTTTCTCCACTCGCGTGCCACGTTTGGACGTAACCTTTCTCCACTCGCGTGCCACGTTTGGTCGTAACCTTTCTCCACTCGCGTGCCGTGTTTGGACGTACCCCTTCTTCACTCGCGTGCCGCGTTTGGACGTATCCCCTTCTCCACTCCTATGCCACGTTTGGACGTAACCCTTCTCCACTCACGTGCCGTGTTTGGACGTAAACCCTTCTCCACTCGCGTGCCGCGTTTGGACGTAACCCTTCTCCACTCGCGTGCTGCGTTTGGACATAACCTTCCTCTACTCGCGTGCCGTGTTTAGACATATCCCGTCTCCACTCGCGTGCCGCGTTTGGACGTAACCCTTCTCCACTCACGTGCTGCGTTTGGACGTAAACCCTTCACCACTCGCGTGCCGCGTTTGGATGTAAACCCTTCTCCACTCGTGTGCCGCGTTTGGACGTAACCCTTCTCAACTCATGTGCCGCGTTTGGACGTATTCCCCATCTCAACTCGCGTGCCGCGTTTGGACGTAACCCCTTCTCCACTTGCGTGCCGCGTTTGGACATAACCCTTTCTCCATTCGCGTGCTGCGTTTGGACGTAAACCCTTCTCCACTCGCGTGCCACGTTTGGACGTATTCCCCTTATCCACTCGCGTGCCGCGTTTGGACGTAACCTTTTTCTCCACTCGCGTGCCGCGTTTGGACGTAACCTTTCTCCACTCACGTGCCGTGTTTGGACATATCGCTTCTCCACTCGCGTGCCGCGTTTGGACGTAACCCCTTCTCCACTCCCGTGCCGCGTTTGGACGTAACCCTTTTCCATTCGCGTGCCGCGTTTGGACATATCCCTTCTCCACTCGCATGCCCCGTTTGGACGTAACCCTTCTCAACTCGCGTGCCGCGTTTGGACGTAACCCTTTCTCCACTTGCGTGCCGCGTTTGGACGTAACCCTTTCTCCACTTGCGTGCCGCGTTTGGACGTAACCCTTTCTCCATTCACGTGCTGCGTTTGGACGTAAACCCTTCTCCACTCGCGTGCTGCGTTTGGACGTATTCCCCTTCTCCACTCGCGTGCCGCGTTTGGACGTAACCCCTTTCTCTACTCGCGTGCCACGTTTGGACGTAACCTTTCTCCACTCGCGTGCCACGTTTGGACGTAACGTTTCTCCACTCGCGTGCCGTGTTTGGACGTACCCCTTCTCCACTCGCGTGCCGCGTTTGGACGCATCCCCTTCTCCACTCCTATGTCGCGTTTGGACGTAACCCTTCTCCACTCACGTGCCGCGTTTGGACGTAAACCCTTCTCCACTCGCGTGCCGCGTTTGGACGTAACCCTTCTCCACTCGCGTGCTGCGTTTGGACATAACCTTTCTGTACTCGCGTGCCGTGTTTAGACATATCCCTTCTCTACTCGCGTGCTGCATTTGGACGTAACCCCTTCTCCACTCCCGTGCCGCGTTTGGACGTAACCCTTCTCCATTCGCGTGCCGCGTTTGGACGTATCCCTCCTCCACTCGCATGCCGCGTTTGGACGTAACCCTTCTCCACTAGCGTGCTGCATTTGGACGTAACCCTTCTCAACTCGCGTGCCGCGTTTGGACGTATTCCCCTTATCAACTCGCGTGCCGCGTTTGGACGTAGCCCTTTCTCCACTTGCGTGCCGCGTTTGGACGTAACCCTTTCTCCATTCGCGTGCTGCGTTTGCACGTAAAGCCTTCTCCACTCGCGTGCAGCGTTTGGACGTATTCCCCTTCTCCACTCACGTGCCGCGTTTGGACGTAACCCCTTTCTCCACTCACGTGCCATGTTTGGATGTAACCTTTCTCCACTTGTGTGCCACGTTTGGACGTAACCTTTCTCCACTCGCGTGCCATGTTTGGACGTACCCCTTCTCCACTCACGTGCTGCGTTTGGACGTAACCCTTCTCCACTCCTGTGCCGCGTTTGGACATAACCCTTCTCCACTCACGTGCCGCGTTTGGACGTAAACCCTTCTTTACTCGCGTGCCGCGTTTGGACGTAACCCTTCTCCACTCGCGTGCCGCGTTTGGACGTAACCCTTCTCCACTCGCGTGCCGCGTTTGGACGTAACCCTTCTCCACTCACGTGCCATGTTTGGACATATTCCCCTTCTCAACTCGCGTGCCGCGTTTGGACGTAACCCCTTCTCCACTTGCATGCCGCGTTTGGACATAACCCTTTTTCCATTCGCGTGCTACGTTTGGACGTAAACCCTTCTCCACTCGCGTACCGCGTTTGGACGTATTCCCCTTCTCCACTCGCGTGCCGCGTTTGGACGTAACCCCTTTCTCCACTCGCGTGCCGCGTTTGGACGTAACCTTTCTCCACTCGCGTGCCGTGTTTGGACATATCCCTTCTCCACTCGCGTGCCGTGTTTGGACGTAACCCCTTCTCCACTCACGTGCCGCGCTTGGACGTAACCCTTCTCCACTCACGTGCCGCGTTTGGACGTAAGCCCCTTCGCCACTAGCGTGCCGCGTTTGGACGTAAACCCTTCTCCACTCGCGTGCCGCGTTTGGACGTAACCCTTCTCCACTCGCGTGCCGCGTTTGGACATATCCTTTCTCCACTCACGTGCCGCGTTTGAACGTACCCCTACTGTTATGTGCATCACGCTTCCTTGCGCAACCTTTCTCCACTTGTGTGCCGCGTTTGGACGTACCCGCACTGTTTTGTGCATCGCGCTTTCTTGCGCAACCTTTCTCCACTCGCGTGCCACGTTTGGACGCACCCGCACTATTATGTGCATCGTGCTTTCTTGTGCAACCTTTCTCCACTCGCGTGTCACGTTTGGACGTATTCGCACTGTTATGTGCATCATGCTTTATTACTCTCTTTTCTCTCACGCATGTGCCACACCGAGAGATGCTCTTCTTCCTCTCATGCGTGTGCCATGCTGAGAGATGCTTCCTTCCCTCTCATGCGTGTGCCATACTGAGAGATACTCCTTTGCCTCTCTTGCATATGATACGTGGAGAGATGTTGTGTTTGAGACTCCGAGTGTCCTCGGTAGTCGCCTTTAATCTTCTCCACATAAGGCGTAGTGACCATTGCATAATTTTCTTACACCCTTTCTGTTGGAATATGTAGGACCGTTATCTCTTATTCGCTTGCTTAAATTGTTGCATTTGTTTTGCATGAATGCTTCATTACAGCTCTCTTTGCATGATCATAAGTTATGAATGGCATCGTGCATGTCATTTGCATCTTGCCCCTGCCTTCGGGCACATATCTTGCTATCTTGCATGCTTGTCTAAGTCTTCGGCCTTGTCAAAAATGGGTCGTCTCTCGGCTTTGACATTCACTCCCGTCACTTTGTGACTTTGGAGTTTTGTCAAAGAGGGGCAACTGTAGACACCCCATTTTTTACTGTCCTTAAGACTTGGACGTCATCGTTTGAACACTCGATGATCATCCATGCTCGTGTTCGTTTTTGCGTTCCCGAAGGTCTCGATTGCGCGCCTCGCCTTAGGATCTCTCAACTTGACTATTTGGTGCTTGGTTGTGGACCAAGGACTTGTGGTTTTTGCACCTGAGGGTAGGAAGTGGCTTGTTGGCCATCCCCTTAACCCACTGGCCATGGCCTGAGGCCACCGGCCTTGTTTTCTTGCTATCGGCTAAGAGTGTTGGCCGATCGGCACTTTAGTTGGTCGGCCGGCCTTTTCTTTGCCTTTTTCAGGCATTGTGCACGCCAGCTGTGCCAGCTGGTGAGCACAGACTCTGCCCTCCATACACGTGTACGGAGGGATTTGAACCAACACTTAGCTTCTCTTGGAAGCTTTGAATTAGACTTCTTATAAGAGGAGAGCCTCCCCTCCCTTTCCAAGGGTTCAGCCAACTGATATAGAAGATATATACCACTCTCTCTCTATATCTCTTCTCTCTCTATAGTTGTGTGTGTAATAGTGTTCTAAACGGTGTTTTTGTTCATATTTTTGCACTAAAGCACCTAGGGCTACACTATCCCTTGGTTGCTGTGGTGCTAAGAAGGTTGATTTCAGAGTTTTTGAGTTGGTTTGATCCAAGAAGGGTGCTGGAGTTGGTATTCTTGAAGTGTTCTTCAAGGGTGAGTAAACTTGCTTTTGATACCCCATTTTGGCTTAAGCTTGACTCTAAACTACAAAAAGTTCTAATTTTGTATGCTTGTTATGGTTGTTTAAGATCACTTTTTGGTTGGGGGTTGTCTACCCCCTCTTAGTCCTTGTTTGGCCTCTTTCTGTGCCTTCCTCTTTGGGCTTTGGAACCCTTTTGTTTTTGACCTTCTCACCACTAAAATCCAGAGGATTTTTAGTGGTGGAGAAGTGGTTTTGAGGTCTTGTGTAGGGGAGGGACACCCCTCTCCCTTTGTGTCTTATTTGCTTGCATTGTTGGCTCACCATAGTAGCATGTTTGCTTAGCATGTTTTGGCCCCATTTCAGCAAGTTTTTGGTGTTATCTTGGCATGATATACCCCTGTTTTAAGTTGGTTTGTCAGCCTATTGCATGCATCACACACTTGCCTTGCAATCCTCTCATTTGCCTAAACATGTATCATTCATTTCTACCATCATGCTTGCATGTTCTAACTTAACTTTGAGAAGTTTTTAGCCTTGTTTCACCATGCTTAAGCTCTGTTTGGGGTTGTCTTGGTCATGCTTGCCATGCTTTGTATAGTCACCATGCATTCTAGCTTGTTAGCTTTGGGTGTGTGAGTCATTAGCATGCTTTACTTGGGCCATTTTAGTGATTTGGTATCACTTGTCATGTTATTTCAGTCCATGTTTCACGCTTGTATGCTTACATTTGCCATCCTTTCAATGCTTTGAAGAGTTGGTGTCTTATGCTCTATGTTTGGGTCATTGTGCATGTCTCCATGATTAGGTCTTTGGGATGCCATCTCATTGGGTTTCGGGGCTTATTTTGACATACTATAACTCTGATTTTATTGGCCTAGGTCGTGCCATGTTTGGTTGTAATAGGTGTAGTGCAATTGCCTTTTTTTGGCCTTGTATGCGTCTTGTTTTGTGCTCGCCTTTCTAGCATGTTTTGGCCTCATCCCATGCATGTTCTAGCCTTGTTTTGGCCTATCTTGGGACTGTTTTGGGTTGCCTTAGTCCTTTGGGGCTTGGTTGATATAGCCATGGTGTGAGCCCCTTGACTAGCTTTGAGCAATGGGTCTATTGGCATGCTATGCTTCACTTGTACATATGATTTGGCATCATTCCTCACATGATTTCAGAGTTCGTGGCATTGTCACATTATCATGTTCATCCCTTCTCACTCATGCTTGAGAGTTGTATCCTTGTGCCCAGGTGGTAGGCCATTACATTTGCATGCTTATTGTGCATCTCATTCCATCATTCCTAGGCACTATTGGCCACTGATTTTGGACATGACTGAGGTCTGTCTATCTTTAGTTTAAGTCCATTCATCATGTTGTTCAATGTTGTATGCTTGTCTACCTTTGCATGCCATACATGTTTGTATATCTAGGTTGCGTCTTGCATGTTTGTTAGTTTGCATCTTGTCACATGTTAGCTTAGGTTGCATTACATTTGGCATGTTTGCTACCTTAACCTCGTGTGTATGTTCGAGTCATATTGCATTTGGCATGCTTATGTCGCATTACATTAGTTGCATGTTTTGCATTGTATTTGGCATACATGCATTGCATTTTGTTTGGTTTGGGGTGTCAAACCAAACATGAGAAACGAGGGACGTTCGTACTTGAAGTGACAAAACGTCCCTCAATCCTTAGTCGCCGACGCTCTTGATCCAAGCATGATAGAGTTCTAGGCATTCATATGTTTTGTTGCATTCATTCCACATTAATTTGCACACTTGGCACCTTTTGCCATCATGCATTGAAATGCGTGATTGGTGGCCCGAGGGTCGAGAGCCATACTCCCTTGAGTTCATAGCATGATAGGGAGAGTGGCTGTGCACACATTGTCTTGTAAATGCCTTGCCATGCACTGTCTGTCCTCTGCTGCAGCAAAAATAGTTTTCTGCAGGAATAGATGGCCGGTCGGCCATCTTCAGTGCCGGCCGGCTATAAAAATCCAGCCGATGGCCCCACTTTTGGTCGATGACCATCTTTCCATGGCCGGTGGTCCTATCTCTTGGCCAGTGGCATCACAAAATGCTTAAAGAGTGGTTCAGAAGCATCCTTGGGACTTGTGTAGTTTTCAGAAGAGCAAAACAGTGCAAACAAAGGCAACATGTGGCATGGCAATGGGTTTCCGAGCGAGGCGATCGAGCATGCATCATTCAATCATTCCGAGGTGGAGCTGCGGTGGCCTCCTTTTGTAATTAATTTGTTAATTAATTAAGGGTTTGTAATAATTAATTAGCTGGGATAGTTGATTAATCATTTGGTTTGTATTATTTATTCGGAGCCTCCGTTGAGAGGGCGAATTTTGTAATAAGTGTGCGTGAGTGTGTGAATGTCTTCCAACCCCACATCTTTCTCCCTTTTACTTACCTGCTTTTGATGGTTAGTTTAGGGCATGTTTCAATTGGCATACTTATGCTCCGCATGTTTGCATTCATTCATTTGTATTGCATGCACCGGGCTCGGCGCATCATACTAACTGCATTGTATTTCAATTCTGATTTGAATACATAATTATCAAGTTGCATCTCATATGCCATCTTAGAATAGCCGAGCCTATTTCTAGTTGCATTTTTGCTTGTGTTGCATTAGCCATCTTAACATGAACTACGATCATGCATTTGATTATTAACTAGTTTCTTGTTTTGGTTCGGGGTACACTGTGAGTGTTCATGCTTTAGCATCTTGCATGTGTGTAAGTGTTAAGATGACTGTATGCTTGCCATCAGGCAAATTGCTTATGTGATATAACTGCCTGAATGCCTGTGGGTGAAGGTTGGATTGCTCGAATTGGAACGATTCATTGAAATCCGTGTTTTAGCCTACTTGTGAGCAGCAAACTTCAAACCACTTCCAAATAAAATGGATATTCGATGCTTTGTTCCAAATTAGGCGATCTAGTCTATACTTGTGTGTTGTGCGCATCACATAGTAATTCTAGCTAATAACCGGAATAAGAGTGCATATGTTTTCAAAAATAAGATATCATGTTTAGTAGAAGCCGATCCTTGATCGGGCGAGCGGTGGCGCTCATAGGTGACCTTCCCCAATCGTACCCAAGTTCTTGAGCCGAGGCAACTTTGGGGATGACGGGCACGTGGCCTTAGGCAACAAGTTAGGGATTCCTAAATTTCCCCAAAAATAAAATATTTAGGTGGCGACTCTGTATCTAGCAAAGCAGTCCATGTTTGGCACTTCTTTCTTAAAAATCAGTTTTCCAAAACGATTTGCCGGATTTGGACTCTTTGGTGATTTATCAATCTTGCATTGCACTTTGCGAGATCAGATTAAGAACCGTGACATTTGAGTCCGAACTGTAGTAAGCCCAAATCAACAAAACGGGATTTTTTTTTTCCCGAGACGTTCGGGACGTCTACAGTTTCTGGCGACTCTGTTGGGGATTTAGAGAACTTGACTCGAACTCATCATATCTTGTTTTAACTACACTTATGTGTTTCTTTGCATTGCATTTGCATTGGTGCGCCTAGGACACCGTGTTTGCCATCTGTTATTCCTGAACGGTTTGTCAGAAGCTCGCTTTGAGAAGCGTGCCATAAGGCTAACCGATTACAGGCTCTGCCACGATGGGAACACAAACCCCAATTTTTACCGGGGCACCCTTTTTGACCATTCGACCTAGCGCATATTCGATTGTAGGTTGCTTACCCGATTGTAGGTTGTTTGAAACCGTTGTGTGCGTAGTGAAACCCTAGCCCTTGACGAAAATAGGACAGGGAAACCCTACCCCAACATAGGGGTGTTTTGGTTCTTACTTGCTTGTTATGTGCTTTTTGAGTTGACCTCTACAGGGTATGCATGTATCAGTTTGCAAGTCTGGGTATCAGGCCTGCGGGCATCAGTGTTTTGAGAATCAGTTATATCTGCGGGTATCAGATTCAGTTTTGGGACAGTAATTTGGGAACAGTGATCAGAGGTCAAATACAGTTATTCAGCTATGCTTATGTCTGTTCGGGTGAAATTGGGCTAAGATACTGCCTGTTTTCTCTTTCAGGGAGGGGGGGTTCAAAGATTTAGTTCAGAATAGCCAGTGTTCTCCTTCGCTGAAGCAAGGCAGACATCTGATCCGTGAGTCACTGATCACATCACCTCCGTTCAGTTCAGCGGATTTATGATGGCACAAAATGTGGATGAAATTGTGGCTAAGACTGTGGATGACATTTTCCCTGCTCAAACCAAGAGCAGTTCAAGCCAAAGGGAAAATCGGGATAGGGACCATCGTATCAGAACAGTTCCTTCCAATCCTAACCCTGCACCTGGAAAATAACAGAGAGCCAAGGTAGCACCTGCTGATCCTTTTGCTAGTGCGTCCAGCAAAGGTCCACAGGCTTCGAAGTATCTGCCCCGAGGCCGCAGGGTCTTTCATGCCCTCTACATGCCTTTATCCAAGGCTCTTCGAATCCTCACTAAAAAAGGTCATCTCAAACCTCTTGAGCCTCGGCCTTTCCCGAGTAATCTCCTTCTCTCACATGATGCTACCCAGTACTATGCGTACCATCAACAGATCGGTCACACCACCGACAACTACTTCCGTCTTCGCCATGAAGTGCAGGATTTGTTTGACAATGAGGTCATCCTCCCACCTAGCTCGGCAAAGTCTGTCACCACTAAGCTCGTGGACTTCGAGGATAATACAAGTATGTGATTAGGGGTTGGTCCACTTGCGGGCGGCGCTTGGTTTATTTCAGATGTGGCGTTTGGCATGCACTATTTTGAGCATTTGCGAATGCTAATTTTTGTACTTTCTGACTTGGGTGTTGAGCCAGTTCTGTGGTTTTGTTTCGAGTCTGTCTCTTTATTTTGAGTCAGCCTTTTTGATTAAGGTCTGTCTTGTTGTATCGAGTCAGTCCTGTTGTACAGAAGTTGGGTGATTCCGAGGGTGTCACCTCGGACATCATTATTTTATTTTGTGATTGTCTTTTTGCTTTCTTTTGAGTCTGTCTATGCTGTGGAGCCAGTTGTAACCAGGGAATCTGAACGAAACAGCTGTGGCTGTCATGTTTTTGTGCTTATTAATACTTGGAGCCTGTTGTGCCAGCAAATTTGAATGAAACGGCAGTACATTTCACCTGCTCTTCTGTGCCTTGAAATCATTGCATTTGACCTAAGTTTTTCAAAACTTTTCAAATAATGTGTTGAAAACGAAGAGAAAGGAATTTCTCAAGTTTTGCATTATTTGATCAACTTAGAGAGTGAAATGCATGCTAAGCCCTTAATCATTGAGATCATGCTCGTTAATGTGAGTACTAAGAAGGATCCTGGCTTGATCCAGATTGGTTCTACACTGTCTTCAGCGCGAGCGATTTGTCGCTTTCTTAAAAGATTTCAAAAAAATGTTTTGCGTTGTCTTGCGAAGACTTGTGTGGAATCGCTCTTGAGATTGTGCAGCTTAGGATCGCTCTCAGCCTCGAGACTCGACCCCTTTTGCTTTCAAACCTTGAACTCAGATTCATAATGTTCAAAGGTCAATCATGATGTGAAACCTGTGTGGCCATATTCGAAGCAGCCCTTGAACTAGGGGCAAGAAAGTCAGACCAAGAAGGTCAGATGTCATGAAAAGAAGCTTGCAAAGCTAGAAGAGAAGCATCCTTGAACTAGGGGCAAAAATATCAGACGTGCTCGAAGAGTCACAAATTGGGACACTTCTCAAACCAACGAAGATCGGCAAGAATGCTAAATCCCAGAAGGAAGGAAAGAAGAAAGTATTGTTGAAGGACAACCGAGTTCCTATCCACAACACTGGGGCAATTCAGCCCCCCATTGGATGGACTCCTACATCGTCAGCGAACAACAGTCATTCTCCGGGATTCAGATGACTTCGGGATCTCAAAACCATTTGACATGGAAAAAGCTACACTTTTACCCTTGAGAGGCTCGCTGGGCCGAAAATCCGGAAGAGCGACCCAGGCAAAAGTTAGAGCAAATGAAAAAGAAAAGAAAAAGAAAATTGAAAAAAAAAAGAGAAAAATGCAAAGAATGAAAAAAGGACAAAAAGAAATGAAAAGAAAAGAAAAACAAAGCTCGCAAGGTTGAAAACCCTGAAGGGAGGCCTTGGAAAAAGTTAGAGCGTAAAAGGAGAGGTTAAATACCCGAGTGTACCTTACCGGAACTACGTAAGACTTGATTCCCATGTTTGGGATACGTAGGCAACTTCATTATGATGTCCAGCCATAAACACTTCCAAATCAATTGTGTCCATGTAATGGTTCAGATCATCTTTGTCATTTCTGTATCCGAGAGTTCGGTCGTGATTATTGCTGTGAGAACTGGTTACAGTGTGCTGCGGTGCATTTCAAACAAGGGGCAACTTTCCGTTGCCATACAGTGCGCTGTGGTGCCACTCAAACAAGGGGCAATTTTCCATTGCCACACAGTGCCGTTCAGACAAGAGGCAATTTTCCATTGTTATGGATCTGAGGTTGTACATCTCAAGAGTGAGTTTCATGCTCGTTGAGCAGTGGACGTTTACAAAAATAGTTTTTGAGAATTTTTACTGAGGTTGACTAATTTTCTCGAAAATTATTCATTTTTTCCAAAACTGGACCATTTTCTTGGACCCTAAAAGGAAAATTTTCAGTGCTCATAACCTAACTTGCATGATTTTAAATCAGAAAATCGAACAAGCATGTTAATCTAACTCTCATGTTGGTCAAAATTGTTTTAGCAGAAAGTCAAAAAAAAAAAAAAAAAGGTTCAAAATGATGAACTAGGGGCACAGTTAAGTCAGGTGTTCTGTCTTTTCCCCATTGTCAACATACTTGCCGGAAAGGGCACCATATTCGCCAGAAAGGGCACGACTGAGGTTAACAACAAAGGGCTGAAAGCTTTTATACCCTCCAAGCAGCGAGGTATCAAGCCAAGTGCGAAGCACGGATTGGAAGGGATCAAGATACTCCACTCCCTCATCTGGACAGATTTGATCAAGTCCAAACTCCCCAGCAGAACATCGTAAACCGATGTCCGCTACAGATTTGTTATACACCTAGTTGTAGCGCAACCTTTCTGAGGGAAAATTCATTGTTGTGAGCAGAAGAAGAGGATCTAGCAAAATGCTAGGGGCAAGAACCCGCAACACCTTGTTTATCCATCAACCACCCAGGGGAGGGATAAAAAAATGAGAGATTGAAGAATAGAGAGATGTGTGTTGAGAGAAAAAGCGAGGAAAAAAGGCTTTTTCAGAAAAACAGAGCCTGAGAGCCGAGTGATGCGAGAATCACAAATGAGAAAGGGTGGGAGGCAATACCCGAAGAAACTGGCTCCTTTCGAACTGAGAGGTCTCTTGCCTTTGTAACACGTCTGAGTGTCGTGTTTGTTGTTTTGTTTGTCTCGATTCTTGTTTTGAGTCGTTTCGAGTGTTACTCGATGTGTTTAGGTTGTTTACCTTTTGTTTGTCTTTGTTGAGTCGTTTTGACTGTGGTCAGCTGTAGGATCGATACCCGGTTGAGAACCCTTTTCTCATTACAATTTCAAAAATGAATCGTTTTGTGCTCAGAGTGCTATGCCATTCTCCACATTTGTGCAAAACAGTATTTGTTCTTTCATAAAACTGCAGGGTCCACCCCCGATAAGTGTGAACAGTTAGATCAAGGACCTATCTGAAGCTATGTGGGTTCCAGACTGCAAAGCAAAAGAAAAGAGGAAAATGTATAGCATCTTAGTGTGTTTTAACTCCAGCGAATTCCGAGATTGCATTTCAGGTGCACCTTCTTAGGCCTCGCCCTTCTTGAGAATATGAGTGTATCTCGACCCCAGGTATAAGCCTGCTTCAAGTCAGAATGGTAGTCCGAGCAGCACCTATGGTTTTCACATGCAGATGTTATCTCTTGCAAATACAAACAGGGTGTACCCTTTTTGAGCTGAGTGTGTTGCAAAGCCCTCCGAGAGATGAATCGGAGGCACCAAAGTACATGTTTGATGCCTCCCCCTACTGCATAGAATGCGCACTTTCATCTACACTTCTGTTGCATGCGCGCCGCGCATCGTTATAATTCATGCATAGAATATGCTTTCAGTGTTGCATATAAAATGTCTGTCTATTGCGTAAAATGTGTTTGCTTTCAATTTTGCATAGAATATGCTTTGCTTGTCTCACGCATAAAAAAATGTGTTTGCTTATCAAGTTGTTACTCATGTGTCTATCGAGTTGTTGCTCATCGAGTTGTTGCTCATTTGTCTATCGAGTTGTTGCTCATTCGTTTATTGAGTTGTTGCTTATTTGTTTATCAAGTTGTCGCAATTTTGTTTATCGAGTTGTTGCTCTTTGCTTATCGAGTTGTAAACTTGTCAAGGTCTTATTGTTGCTTATTGAGTTAATTCGTTTTGTTTGTTACGTTGGTTCACTACCTGACCTGGTAATACATGCATGTTCAATTTCCATTCGATCCCATTGTTATGTAATATGATGCGATGCGATGCGATGCATAAAATGTACAAATGTAACACTTTTTGAACAAAATAGCTGTTTCATTTCCATCATGCCTTTTGCAAAAAGTAGATAGTTTTGAAGAAATAAAACCTGCCTGAGGCAGTACAATGTGCTCAAAATACCAGTAAAAAAGGAAATAAAGTAGAAAAAGGGGAGAAAAGCAACAAAATGTCTGAACAAAGCAAAGAAGAAGGAGCAGCAGCAGAATTTCTGGATCAATATCGGTGGCCTCAAGTGCTGGAGTCGGTCCTCGTCCTCTTCCTGGACGAGGGTCCAGGGGCACCACCTTCATCTCCATAGTCAGAATCTGAGCTGTCTCCAGCCTCGCCCTGCGACGATGCCGCCTCCTCATCAGAATCATCGGGAGAGGGCTCTCGGGAACTGCTCTCAGCATGAGTGCACCTATGTTTGCCCCGGCTATGGATAGTCATCCTCTGCCTGACTCCCCCTCCTCCTCGACCAGGAACAGATAGTCCAATTGGAGCACCTCCCGCGGCCAGAATCTGGAATGGAGCCTGAAAACGACAAATGGCAAATGCATCAGTTACAGAGCGCAAAGCAGAGTATCAGTACAGAATGCAATGTGTGAGTACAGTGTGTGAGTACAGTGTATGAATGTCGTGAGCAACGCTGTGAGCAGTATGTAGGTTACAATGTATCAGTACCACAAGTGTTGTGTATCAAGTGCCGTGTTGATAGTGTGATGCATCAGATTATGTATGAAGCCGGTTGGGCAGAGTTTGAGACTACAGTTAAAAGAACTTACCGGGATATTGTAGATGGTCAACAAGTCGATGCACCGCTGCAACATCCCTACCGCTGAGGCTGTCAACTCCAGGGACTGGCGAGTGTACTCGACGGAAGCCTGCAAAAGTGTTAAAGTCATTAGTACTCTGCGGGATATCAAATGAATTGAAACGACTATACAGAATGCAAAGTCTAGTAGTGCATACCAGGGTCGAGCCGTAGACTCTGACGAGCTCATGATCAGCCGGAGGAGGAGCGAAGGGAATCTGATAAGTCTCCCGACCTTGTCCTCGACATGTGATCATCGTAGGCAGCTCTCGCCATCGAGCTCCCTGTCCCCTCCGGGACCCACTCCTGCCTCGGGCCGGAGGTGCCCTCGGTACCCCTGCTCCTGCTGCTAGTGCCGCTAGCCTCTCTCGCTCAGCTCGACGAGCACCAGTCAATGGTCGCATGATATAAGCCTGAATGTACTCGGCGTAGTTACCCTCGTCCCTGAAAGGCTCAAAGTCCCAGCCAATCGTATAGTCTATCATCTCCTCCAAGGTGTACCTCTCAGTGTGCCTCGTGTGGGTAGGAGGAGGTGCTGGAACTGTCTGCTCGGGCACGCCCAAGGTCTGCTGCAGGAAGCGCTCCCCAAAATACCATGCCCGACAAACTGGGCCCTCCAGTAGAACCCTGAACCGGGCAGTCTCTCGAGTACCGACATACTGCTCCTGAACTGCGTCAGGCAACGGGGCCCAAGGCTGCCAGGTGATCTGCAAATAAAACACAGTTTGTTATCTACTGATATTGAAAGTACAATATAAAGCGAAGCTTAAATGAACCGTAATGTTTGACATACCTCGGCTGCAGTGATGGTATCAAAGTAGCGGCGGAAGAACATGAAGGACTCCCGGGCCTCCGCTCGCACCTCATGTTGAAGCGGTGAGAAAATGGAACACCGAGAGGGATCTCCTCATCTGGCACTGGGCAAGCCTAGGGAAATAGGCATACACCCACAACTGTACAATGTGACAAACTAGATATAAGTATGCTTATCAAATAAAGCAGTATACAGGTTAAAGCAGATTGCATATGTGCAGCATGTGTGGTATACAAATAATGTACAACATAATTGAAAAGACAGAAAAGAGAACGTGTACCTCCCAAGCTCGCCAGTAGCTTCCAAGCAACTGCCCGCTGCAGCGGGAGGATGAGCTCATATATCCATAAAGAGTGGCCAAGCCTACGCCACATCAGTTGTAGCGGCGGATCCGTGTCACGTCCACTAATGCGCTCAACAGGTAGAGGGCGACAGTGTTCGCCCGATCGGCGAAGAGCGTGGTCCCTAGCAAGAACATGATGAAGCCACGGGCATACTGCTCCTCCTCCTCCCGAGTCGTAGGCGCCTGGATCTGGAAGTGATCCTCGAACCATGAGTACCTCACAAATCCTGCCCGGGCAAGAGGTGGCTGAGTGCCGAGCAAGTATAGCTGAGCGGCGTCCCACTCGTCCATATCTGTGTCAAAGGGGATCGGATCACCCCCCACTCAAATGCCTGTGAGCATGGAGAAGTCAAAGGGAGTCATCGTCATCTCCCCGGTGGCAGAAAGATGGAAGGAGTCAGTGGTATCCCACCACCTCTCCACCAAAGCAGCAAGAAGGGGCCTGCTCGCAATGAGGCGCGAGAGTCCCATGCAGAAGGTCCCAAAACCGGCCTGGTCGACAATATGACAGACCGCGTCGGGCAGCTCCATCTACCAACCTCGGGCGACAGTGTTCCCATACCCTCGGAAGGCAAGGGAATCTCCCTGTGATCAAAACAAACATTTGCGAAGCAGTGTTACAAATACAGTGTTGAATGCACTCAGAATTGATGAAAATGCAGTGTGTGTGCATGTGTCAGAGTCTACACAGATATTGGGCGTGGGCGTTCTCACAGTGAACTACAGCATATGATGTATTAGTGTGATTGAATTGTTCAGTTGGGAATGCAGTGTGTGTGCATGTGTCAGAGTCTACACATATATTGGGTGTGGGCGTTCTCACAGTGAACTACAACATATGATGTATCAGTGTGTTTGAATTGTTCAGTTGAGAATGCAGTGTGTGTGCATGTGTCAGAGTCTACACAGATATTGGGTGTGGGCGTCCTCATGGTGAACTGCAGCATACGATGTATCAGTGTGTTTGAATTGTTCAGTTGAGAATGCAGTGTGTGTGCATGTATCAGAGTCTACACAGATATTGGGTGTGGGCGTCCTCACGGTGAACTGCAGCATATGATGTATCAGTGTGTTTGAATTGTTCAGTTGAGAATGCAGTGTGTGTGCATGTGTCAGAGTCTACACAGATATTGGGTGTGGGTGTCCTCACAGTGAACTACAGCATATGATATATCAGTGTGTTTGAATTGTTCAGTTGAGAATACAGCGTGTGCACGTGTTCAGATTCAAACAGATATCGGGTGTGGGTATGCTCGCGGTGAACTACAGCATGTGATGAATCAGCGTGTCTGAGTTAAGCAGTTAAAGAACAGAATCGACTATAGCAGTTATGTGTTCTATATTGCAGAAAATGAAACAGACAAAGAGTGTACCTCAGAAGCGTCATAAGACAGATGTGACTCTAGCTCGCGCAACAAAAGCTCCAGTGGCGCGCCCCGCGTATAGCTCCTGAAGTGGCGGATGCCATCGGGAGGCAACACATGTATCGCCGGCCTGTAAGTCGCCAAATTGAACGGCCGGATGTGAAGAGGTAGGAGCTCGACCTCGGGATCCGCGTCCATCTCCGGGGGAGTCCCACCACATGGAATGTCGTCTGCCATCTCAAAAGGAGAGTAAAAATGGCCGAGAATGTGAAAAACAGGCAAGAATGCGAAGGGTCAGCCCAAAAGTCAACCCTAAGAGGATGAAAAATGGAAGGAAAGGTCGGGGTGTGGGAAAGGCACGAAGATCGAGGTATGACTCGGGGAAAACAAACCCCAGATGGTGGAAACCAAGAAAAGGGCACCGAAACCAAGATTTGTTCGGTTCAAAGTGTACAAAATAGGGAGAGTTTCGCGAATCGAACGACGGAAAAGTGTCGAAAACAAGAGAAAAACACGGATCGAAGGAAGAAAAATCACCTAGGGAGAGAGAGGAGGGATTTTCGAGCTAGGGCAAAGTGGAAATATAAGGTTTGGAACCTTATATTGAAAGACCCATGGCCAAAGGACAAAACTGCCCCGACATTGCCATTTTTGGCCGGTCGGCCAAATTGTTAGCCGATCGGCTAAATAGTTGGCCGATGAGCTTATTTCGTGGCCGATTGATGGCCGGTGGCCTCCCCTTGTGGTCAGTGAACCTCCCACACCCTTGGTTGGGTCAGTTATGTGGTTTGGGACCTTCATCTCTCAAGACAGTGCAAGAAAGTACATTTTCGAAGCTCAACTGACCTTCGTGTTGACCTCGAATCATGCCTTCCGAATGCGATGTCTGGTACGCGCAAGGTGTATCCTTTTTCGTATCGTTTTGTATCTTGCGAGATTCAATAACTGCTTTAAATGCGTTGCATTACAATGTTTTGTCTTGCTGAGGAAAAACATACATACGTTGCATCATTGTGCACGTCTACACGCGTTGTAGCGCACACAACTTGCATTGTCATGCATCTTTCATTTGCATTTTCATGCATTTCAGCAACGTGCATTGTCATGCATCTTTCACGTGCATTGTCATGCATTTCAGCAACGTGCATTGTCATGCATTTCAGTTCATTTGCATTGTCATTATTTCAACAACTTGCATTTTCATGCATCTTTCATTTGCATTGTCATGCATTTTTCACATGCATTGTCATGCATTTCAGTTCATTTGCATTGTCATGCATTTCAACAACTTGCATTGTCATACATCTTTCATTTGCATTGTCTTGCATTTCAACAACGTGCATTATCATGCATCTTTCATTTGCATTGTCATGCATTTCAACAACGTGCATTGTCATGTATTTCGGTTCATTTGCATTGTCATGCATTTCAACAACTCGCATTGTCATGCATCTTTCATTTGCATTATCATGCATATCAATCTCTCGCATTGTTGCATATTTCATTCGCATTGTCTTGCATTCCCTATAACTGGCATTGTTTTGTTCGATTATGTGCATTGTCTTGCACCCCTCTAACCTGCATTGTTTTCCAAACTCATTTAAATTGCATTGTTTTGCAAAGTCACGTTGTTTCGCATACCCTTAACTTGCGTTGTTACGTTCGTTATTCACATTGTTATGTACGTCTTTAACTCGCGTTGTTTCGCATGTTCTACCGGCATTGCTATGCCCACATTACTCGCGTTGTCACGCAGTTTTAAATTGCATTGTTATGCATATTTCTAACAAAATTGTACCTATTAAGTCTCTTTCTTTTGCAGGCACGATATTATATGTACGGTTCATTTGAAGATGGTGAAACCAGGCACGGTATTGTATGTACAGTTCATTCAAGAGAAGCTCCGGTTCAGTTTGACTCTATCCCTTCTCCACTCGCGTGCCGTGTTTGGTCGTATCCCTTCTCCACTCGCGTGCCGCATTTGGACGTATCCTTTCTCCACTCGCGTGCCGCGTTTGGACGTAACTCTTCTCCACTCGCGTGCCGCGTTTGGACGTAACTCTTCTCCACTCGCATGCCGCGTTTGGATGTATCCCTTCTCCACTCGCGTGCCACGTTTGGACGTAACCCTTCTCCACTCGCGTGCCGCGTTTGGACGTAACCCTTCTCCACTCGCGTGCCGTGTTTGGACGTAACCCTTTCTCCACTCGCGTGCCGCATTTGGACGTAAACCCTTCTCCACTCGCGTGCTGCGTTTGGACGTATTCCCCTTCTCTACTCGCGTGCCGCATTTGGACGTAACCCCTTTCTCCACTCACATGCAGCGCTTGGACATAACCTTTCTCCACTCGCGTGCCACGTTTGGACGTATCCCTTCTCCACTCGCGTGCCGCGTTTGGACGTAACACCTTCTCCACTCGCGTGCTGCGTTTGGACGTATCCCTTCTTCACTCGCGTGCCGCGTTTGGACGTAACCCCTTCTCCATTCGCATGCCGCATTTGGACGTAACCCTTCTCCACTCGCGTGCCGCGTTTGGACGTAAACCCTTCTCCACTCGCGTGCCACGTTTAGACGTAAACCCTTCTCCACTCGCGTGTCGCGTTTGAACGTAACTCTACTCACGTGCCGCGTCTGGACGTTTCCCCTTTCTCCACTCGCGTGCCGTGTTTGGATGTATCCTTTCTCCACTCGCGTGCCGCGTTTGCATGTACCCTTTCTCCACTCGCGTGCCGCGTTTGGACGTACCCGCACTGTTATGTGCATCGCGCTTTCTTGCGCAACCTTTCTCCACTCGCGTGCCGCGTTTGGACGTGCCCGCACTGTTATGTGCATCGTGCTTTCTTGTGACCTTTCTCCACTCGCGTGCCGCGTTTGGACGCACCCGCACTGTTATGTGCATCGCGCTTTCTTGCGCAACCTTTCTCCACTCGCGTGCCGCGTTTGGAAGTATTCGCATTGTTATGTGCATCGTGCTTTATTACTCTCTTTTCTCTCACGCGTGCGCCACACCGAGAGATGCTCTCCTTCCTCTCATGCGTGTGCCACGCGGAGAGATGCTTTCTTTCCTCTCATGCGTGTGCCACACTGAGAGATACTCATTTGCCTCTCTTGCGTATGATACGTTGAGAGATGTTGTGTTTGAGACTCCGAGTGTCCTCGGTAGTCGCCTTTAATCTTCTCCGCAGAAGGCGCAGTGAGAATTGCATAATTTTCTTACACCCTTTCTGTTGGAATGTGTAGGACCGTTATCTCTTATTCGCTTGCTTAAATCGTTGCATTTGTTTTGCATGAATGCTTCATTACAGCTCTCTTTGCATGATCACAAGTTATGAACGGCATCGCGCATGTCACTTGCATCTTGCCCCTGCCTTCGGGGACATATCTTGCTATCTTGCATGCTTGTCTAAGTCTTTGGCCTTGTCAAAAATGGGTCGTCTCTGTGCTTTGACATTCACTCCCGTCACTTTGTGACTTTCGAGTTCTGCCAAAGAGGGGCAACTGTAGACACCCCATTTTTGACCGTCCTTAAGACTTGGACATCATCCTTTGAACACTCGATGATCATCCATGCTCGTGTTTGTTTTGAGTTCCCGACGGTCTCGGCTTCGTGCCTCGCCTTAAGATCTCTCAACTTGACTATTTTGTGCTTGGTTGTGGACCAAGGACTTGTGGTTTTTGCACCTGAGGGTAGGAAGTGGCTTATTGGCCATCCCCTTAACCCACCGGCCATGGCCTGAGGCCACCGGCCTTGTTTTCTTGCTATCGGCTAAGAGTGTTGGCCGATCGGCACTTTAGTTGGTCGGCCGGCCATTCATTTGGTCGATCGGCCACTTTTTCTGGCCGAGGCCTTTTCTTTTCCTTTTTCAGGCATTGTGCATGCCAGCTGGTGAGCACAGACTCTACCCTCCATACACGTGTATGGAGGTATTTGAACCAACACTTAGCTTCTCTTGGAAGCTTTGAATTGGACTTCCTATAAGAGGAGAGCCTCCCCTCCCTTTCCAAGGGTTCAGCCAACTGATATAGAAGATATATATCACTCTCTCTCTATATCTCTTCTCTCTCTATAGTTGCGTGTGTAATAGTGTTCTAAACGGTGTTTTTGTTCATATTTTTGCACCAGAGCACCTAGTAGTACACTATCCCTTGGTTACTGAGGTGCTAAAAAGGTTGATTTTGATCCAAGAAGGGTACTGGAGTTGGTATTCTTGAAGTGTTCTTCAAGGGTGAGTCAACTTGCTTTTGATACCCCATTTTGGCTTAAGCTTTTACACATACTTCTATATTGTTTTAAGCTTGACTCTAAACTACAAAAAGTTCTGATTTTGTATGCTTGTTATGGTTGTTTAAGATCACTTTTTGGTTGGGGGTTGTCTACCCCCTCTTAGGCCTTGTTTGGCCTCTTTTTGTGCCTTCCTCTTTGGGCTTTGGAACCCTTTTTTTTTTTACCTTCTCACCACTAAAATCCAGAGGATTTTCAGTGGTGGAGAAGTGGTTTTGAGGTCTTGTATAGGGGAGGGACACCCCTCTCCCTTTGTGTGTCATTTGCTTGCATTGTTGGCTCACCATAGTAGCATGTTTGCTTAGCATGTTTTGGCCCCATTTTAGCAAGTTTTTGGTGTTATCTTGGCATGATATACCTCTGTTTTAAGTTGGTTTGTCGGCCTATTGCATGCATCACACACTTGCCTTGCAATCCTCTCATTTGCCTAAACATGTATCATGCATTTCGACCATCATGCTTGCATGTTCTAACTTAACTTTGAGAAGTTTTTAGCCTTGTTTCACCATGCTTAAGCTCTGTTTGGGGTTGTCTTGGTCATGCTTGCCATGCTTTGTATAGCCACCAAGCATTCTAGCTTATTAGCTTTGGGTGTGTGAGTCATTAGCATGCTTTACTTGGGCCATTTCAGTGACTTGGTATCACTTGTCATGTTATTTCAGTCCATGTTTCACGCTTGTATGCTTGCATTTGCCATCCTTTCAATGCTTTGAAGAGTTGGTGTCTTATGCTCCATGTTTGGGTCATTGTGCATGTCTCCATGATTAGGTCTTTGGGATGCCATCTCATTTGGTTTCGGGGCTTATTTTGACAAATTATAACTTTGATTTTATTGGCCTAGGTCGTGCCATGTTTGGTTGCAATATGTGTAGTGCAATTGCCTTTTTTTGGCCTTGTATCTGTCTTGTTTTGTGCTCGCCTTTCTAGCATGTTTTGGCCTCATCCCATGCATGTTCTGGCCTTGTTTTGGCCTGTCTTGGGACTGTTTTGGGAAACCCTACCCCAACATAGGGGTGTTTTGGTTCTTACTTGCTTGTTATGTGCTTTTTGAGTTGACCTCTACAGGGTATGCATGTATCAGTTTGCAAGTCTGGGTATCAGGCCTGCAGGCATCAATGTTTTGAGAATCAGTTATTTCTGCGGGTATCAGATTCAGTTTTGGGACAGTAATTTGGGAACAGTGATCAGAGGTCAAATACAGTTATTCAGCTATGCTTATGTCTGTTCGGATGAAATTGGGCTGAGATACTACCTGTTTTCTCTTTCAGGGAGGGGCTTAGAGATTTAGTTCAGAATAGCCAGTGTTCTCCTTCGCTGGAGCAAGGCAGACATCTGATCCGTCAGTCACCGGTCACATCACCTCCGTTCAGTTCTGCGGATTTATGATGGCACAAAATTCAGAGGAAATTGTGGTTCTGGCAGCCGCATTATACCAAAGAATCATCCTACAGGGTGAGACCGACGTTGAAGTGCCACACCCACCCAGGTCACCTGTCGCGCGCCCGATCTGGGAACCCCAGTTGTTTCAAGCTCGTGAACCCACCATATTTGAGTTAATGAGAATGATCGGCGACCTCCAAAGATCTGTGGCTGATCTAGCCTATGGAATGTTGGCTCCACCACCAACCACATCGTATGCCGGGAACTTCATGCCGCAGGAGCCCCCGCTACCGGGGCGAATTGTAATTGAACTCAGCCAACCTGAAGCTGTCTCAAGCTCCGGCAATGACATGTCGACGACAACGGGGCTTCGCACTGAAGTAGCAACCCAAACCTTTCACCAAGCTGAGGCTAGTGGAAAGAACAAGATGAAGGCGGACACAGATCCCTATGAACAACTCCAGCAAGCTATTGAGGCTCTGAAAGCCGGGGGGTGTAACAAGCCCGCGTGGGGCCGCACTACAGTTCGGACTCAAATTGTCACGGTTCTTAATCTGAACCAAAGAGTCCAAATCCGGCAAATCGTTTTGAGAAAACTGATTTTGAAAGAAGTGCCAAACATGGACTACTTTGCCAGATACAGAGTCGCCACCTAAATATTTTTTAATGGGGGAATTTAGGAAACCCCGAATCGGTGCCAAAGGCCACGTGTCCGTCATCACCAAAGTTGCCTCGGCTCGGGAACTTGGGTACGATTGGGAAAGGTCAGCTGCTCGATACGAAGATCGGCCTCTACTAACCATGATATCCAATTTTGAAAACGTTATGTGTTCTTATTCCGGTTTTTAACCTAGAGTTACTATGTTATGCGCACAGCAAACAAGTATAGACTAGATCGCCTAACTTGGAAACAAGCATTGCATATCCGTTTTTTTTGGAAAACGCTTTGGGATTTGCTACTCGTAAGTAGGCTAAAATACGGATTTCAGTGAGTTGTTCCAACTCAAACAATCCAACCTTCACCCACAGGCATTCAGGCAGTTTATCACATAAGCATCTAGCCACATGGTAAGCATGCTGTCATAGTACCATTCACACGCATGTGGTATGCTAAAGCATAAATACTTACAAAGTACTCCATGCCAAAATAAAAACATGTTTAGCGATCAATGCATGATCCAAGTCCATGTTGAGTGCCTAATGCATCACATGCAAAATGTCACTAGAATAGGCTCGACTAATCTAAGGATGACATGTGAGGTGCACAGGAAGCATGTATTCAAAGTTAAATTTGAAATATAATGCAATTAATATGATGCGCCGAGCCCGGTGCATGCAATACTGACGAATGATGCACGCATGCATAACATGAGGTATGCTAAAGTAAACATATCCTAATACTAACCATCAAAGCAGGTAAGTAAAAGGGAGAAAGAAGTGGGGGTTGGAAGACATGCACACACTCACCCACACTTATTACAAATTTGCCCTCGCTCGGAGGGACTGAAAGAATAATACAGACTGAATAAATAATCAACTATTCTAGCTAATTAATTATTACAGACCAAATAAATTAATTAAGCAAATTAATTAATCTAATTTAAGCCATAAACAGTCCCGGGATGAAGGCTCAATGCAGTGCATGCTCGGCTTTGCCCGGAAATCCGCCGACATGCCCAAGATGCCTCTGTTTCCCCTACTTTACTCCTCTGAGGACTGCCAAAGTCTCAGGGTTTGCTCTATGGATGTCAGGGAACACCACCGGCTGGGGGAGAACACCACCGGCCATGTAGAATGGTCACCGGCCACAACTCTGATCCACCGGCCAAAGATTATGGCCGGTCGGCACTAAATGTAGCCAGCCGAACAAAACTTCCTGCAGAAACTGATTTGACAGCAGCAGAGGACAATACTTGGCATGGCAATGCATTTCAAGCAATATATGCACCAATCACATCCCATATCATGTTTATGACTCGAAGGGACGTGAACCTTGATTCTCGGACCATCAATCACGCATTTCCATGCATGATGGCCCAAAGAATCAAGCATGCAACTTCAATCTCAAATGGAATGCAATGCAAATAAACAAACCAAGGGGCTCAACCTCTATCATGCTCAACTCAAGAGGTGTAGCATGCATGCCAATGCAATGCAATCCTAAGCATGTTGACTAGTATGCAACATGGGTAATGCAAGCAAGCATACAAGACATGCAAGGCATGAGATAATGCAACCAACAAGTATGCAAGGCACAATGTGGGTGTTTAAGCATGCAAACAAGCATGTGACTTCATTCAATCATGCAATTTCAAACATGCAACAACTCACCAATATGCTACAACATACAAGGAGCATATGCAACAAACAAAGAGATGGACTTAAACATGATTTAGGCAGTCCTAACTAGGCCTAAAACAGTGGCCAAGATGCTAAGGAATGAGGGCCAATTGACACACAAACATGCATGCAAACATGGACCAACATTCAAGCATAAAGAGCAACTCCCAAGCACACTCGAGAGGATGCAAACATGGACAAATGGCATGCAACATAAGCTCTAAAATTATTTTATAAGATGATGCCAAATCAATTTAAACAAGACAAGCAAAACATGCCACAATAGCCCAAGTACTTAAGACAAGCCAAGGAGGCTTAAACCAAGGTCAAGTTCACCAAACCTCACAAGGCTAAGGGGACTTAAAACAAGTCAAATGCAGACCTAGACAAAGCCAAGAATGTACTTAGATGGCATCTAAGTGGTCTAAAAAATGCAAGCATACTCCAAGGCCTAAACAAAGGGCATAAGGTAACAACCTTTAAACACATTGAAAGAGGATTAAATGCAAGCATATAGGCATGTTATAAGGACTAAAATAACATGTCAAGTGGTTCCAAATCACTGAAACAAAGCAAGGATGGCATGCTAGAAGGGCCAAAGCTTAAGGCGTACAAGAGGGATTACATGGTAGCTATACAAAGCAAGGCATGAATGACTCCAATGACTTAAAACAGTACCTTAGCACATCAAAACATGCATATAAGCTTCACAAAGCTTGGCCAAAAACATGCTAAAACAAGGGTCAACACTTAGATGCATGTTAAGGCAACAAAATGGCATTACAAGGCATGTATGCTAAGCAAGCATGGTGTACCAAAACCAACCCAAAACAGAGCTATATTATGACAGAACAAGCACAAAAATCAGCTAAGGCATGGCCAACACACACTTAAGCATAGTGCTCCCTCAAGAGGCAAAAATAGCCCTTTTCAAGGACAACAAGCAGAGGGGGTGGCCCTCTCCTTCCTAGGACCTCAAGGCACCATCCTCACCTCTGAAATCCCTCAAGATTTCAGTGGTGGGGAGGCCCAAACACCAAGGTCCCGGAGCTCACACAAAATGGCACAAAACAAGGGCCAAACAAGGCTTAAGAGGGGTCAAACAACCCCAAAGCCTAAAACACTATTAACAAACTATTTAGAGGCCTCAAAAATAGAACTTTTATGCGTTATATACAAAGCCAAAAAACAGTTACAAGGCAAGCAAAAATACAATGCAAGATAGGGGTAAAAAGGAGCAAAGTTGTTACCCTTGAAGACTCTCTTCACAAATGAAGCTCCAACAGCTTCTTTAGGTTGAAACCAGCTCCAAAAACCCAAAACCAACCCTCAAGGACCTCAGCTCCAAGAAAAGGTGTGATGGTGGGTGTTTGTGTGTAAATCTAAGCTTAAACACACACAAAAGAGAGAGATATGGAGGTAAGATATGGAGAAACCCTAACCCTAGAACTCAAACCCTAAAAATTGTCTAAAATGTCTAACCCCTCCAACAAGAGAAAAGAACTCTCTTTATAGAGCTTTTTGTCTTGTAAAGCTTACAAGACAAGCTTCTAAAGAGAGAGATCCCTCCATACACGTGTATGGAGGGGAGCCAAATGCAAGCCAGCTGTGACAAAATATCTGCAAAAGCAGATGCACAGTAGTCGGCCAGCCAAAGATGCATTTGACCAAAAAAAGATAGCCGGCCTATAGTGCCGGCCGGCCAAACATTTGGCCGGTGGCCACAAAACATAGCCGGTGGCCTCAAGCCCTGGCCGGTGATGGGTGGGGATGGTCTACAAGCCCTACCCTGCCTCTCAAAGGCAAAACACAAGTGTTTGGTGCAAAACCATACACAAAACAGTCGAGTCGAGAGATCCTGAGGCGAGGCGCGTTGCCAAGGCTTCCGGGAACTCAAGACGAACACAAACAAGGGTGATCACTGAGTGTTCAATCAGTGACGTCAAAGTCTTGAGGACGGTCAAAAATGGGGTGTCTACAGGGGGTTGAATAAGCAACAAGTACTTGCAGTTGTGGCTAAGACTGTGGATGACATTTTTCCTGCTCAGACCGAGAGCAGTTCAAGCCAAAGGGAAAATCGGGATAGCGACCGTCGTACTAGAACAGTTCCTTCCAATCCTAACCCTGCACCTGGAAAAGAACAGAGAGCCAAGGTAGCACCTGCTGATCCTTTTGCTAGTGCGTCCAGCAAAGGTCCACAGGCTTCTAAGTATCTGCCCCGAGGCCGCAGGGTCTTTCATGCCCTCTACATGCCTTTATCCAAGGCTCTTCGAATCCTCACTAAAAAAGGTCATCTCAAACCTCTTGAGCCTCGGCCTTTCCCGAGTAATCTCCTTCTCTCACATGATGCTACCCAGTACTGTGCGTACCATTAACAGATCGGTCACACCACCGACAACTACTTCCGTCTTCGCCATGAAGTGCAGGATCTATTTGACAATGAGGTCATCCTCCCACCTAGCTCAGCAAAGTCTGTCACCACTGAGCTCGTGGACTTCAAGGATAATACAAGTATGTGATCAGGGGTTGGTCCACCTGCAGGCGGCGCTCGGTTTATTTCAGATATGGCGTTTGGCACGCACTATTTTGAGCATTTGCGAATGCTAATTTTTGTACTTTCTGACTTGGGTGTTGAGTCAGTTCTTTGGTTTTGTTTCGAGTCTGTCTCTTTGTTTTGAGTCAGTCTTTTTGATTAAGGTATGTCTTGTTATATCGAGTCAGTCCTGTTGTACAGAAGTCGGGTGATTCCGAGGGTGTCACCTCGGACATCATTATTTTGTTTTGTGATTGTCTTTTTGCTTTCTTTTGAGTCTATCTCTGCTGTGGAGCCAGTTGCAACCAGGAAATCTGAACGAAACAGCTGTGGCTGTCATGTTTTTGTGCTTCTTAATACTTGGAGCCTGTTGTGCCAGCAAATTTGAATGAAACGGTAGTACATTTCACCTGCTCTTCTGTGCCTTGAAATCATTGCATTTGACCTAAGTTTTTCAAAACTTTTTGAATAATGTGTTGAAAACGAAGAGGAAGGAATTCCTCAGGTTTTGCAAAATTTGATCAACTAAGAGAGAGAAAGGCATGCTAAGCCCTTAATGATTGAGATCATGCTTGTTAATGTGAGTACTGAGAAGGATCCTGGCTTGATCCAAATTGGTTCTACACTGTCTTCAGCGCGAGCGATTTGTCGCTTTCTTAAAAGATTTCAAAAAAATGTTCTGCGTTGTCTTACGAAGACTTGTGTGGAATCGCTCTTGAGATTGTGCAGCTTAGGATCGCTCTCAGCCTCGAGACTCGACCCGTTTTGCTTTCAAACCTTGAACTCAGATTTAGAATGTTCAAAGGTTAATCATGATGTGAAACATGTGTGGCCATATTCAAAGCAGCCCTTGAACTAGGGGCAAGAAAGTCAGACCAAGAAGGTCAGATGTCATCAAAAGAAGCTTGCAAAGCTAGAAGAGAAGCATCCCTTGAACTAGGGGCAAAAATATCAGACGTGCACGAAGAGTCACAAATTGGGACACTTCTCAAACCAACGAAGATTGGCATGAATGCCAAATCCCAAAGGGGAGGAAGGAAGAAAGTATTGTTGAAGGACAACCGAGTTCCTATCCATAACACTGGGGCAATTCAGCCCCCCATTGGATGGACTCCTACATCGTTAGCGAACAACAGTCATTCTCCTGGATTCAGATGACTTCAGGATCTCAAAACCATTTGACATGGACAAAGCTACACTTTTACCCTTGAGAGGCTCGCTGGGCCGAAAACCCGGAAGAGCGACCCAGGCAAAAGTTAGAGCAAATGAAAAAGAAAAGAAAAAGAAAAATGAAAAAAAAAAGAGAAAAATGCAAAGAATGAAAAAATGACAAAAAGAAATGAAAAGAATTGAAAAGAAAAGAAAAACAAAGCTCGCAAGGTTGAAAACCCGGAAGGGCGGCCTTGGAAAAAGTTAGAGCGTAAAAGGAGAGGTTAAATACCCGAGTGTACCTTACCGGAACTACGTAAGGTTTGATTCCCATGTTTGGGATACGTAGGCAACTTCATTATGATGTCCAGCCATAAACACTTCCAAATCAATTGTGTCCATGTAATGGTTCAGATCATCTTTGTCATTTCTGTATCCGAGAGTTCGGTTGTGATTATCGCTGTGAGAACTGGTTACAGTGTGCTGCAGTGCATTTCAAACAAGGGGCAACTTTCCGTTGCCATACAGTGCGTTGTGGTGCCACTCAAACAAGGGGCAATTTTCCATTGCCACACAGTGTCGTTCAGACAAGAGGCAATTTTCCATTGTTATGGATCTGAGGTTGTACATCTCAAGAGTGAGTTTCGTGCTCGTTTGTTAATCTAACTCTCATGTTGGTCAAAATTGTTTTAGCAGAAAGTCAAAAACAAAAAAAAAACGGTCAAAATGATGAACTAGGGGCACAGTTAAGTCAGGTGTTCTGTCTTTTCCCCATTGTCAACATACTTGCCGGAAAGGGCACCATATTCGCCAGAAAGGGCACGACTGAGGTTAACAACAAAGGGCTGAAAGCTCTTATACCCTCCAAGCAGCGAGGTATCAAGCCAAGTGCGAAGCACGGATTGGAAGCTAGAAAACATTCTAAAAATTAAACTAATCCAATTAAGTACATAATGCATTATACAGACTTGTAGACTACTTATAAATCAAAGTCCGATCAGTTTATCTAACAGAGCACACAGGGCACAACAAGCTTGCCAACAAAATTTAATTAAAATTTTGGAAGAGCACTTATACATTGGTTAGACTAAATAAACAAATGGAGTACCAAATTAAACTAATACTAGAAGAAAACTGCTCTAGGTCCCAAATTTTCTACCAAACAGATGACCAAATGTCTCACATGGATGTGGGGTCTACTTGGAGCTTTCCAGATTGCTAAAGTTGGTAATGAACCTACTTAATTGTGTAGGCAAGAAGCCATATAAGGAATTATATCGCGCATGAGTGCACGAGAAGTCATGAAGTGTTTTGTTGTGTACTAATCTAATGTGTGAGTGGAAAGTGTGCTGTATTCTAGTGTATTGTATACACTATCATAGTGTACAAGTGATTCAATTTTAATACTGCTACTGCTGCTGCTGCTGCTGCTATATATCACTAGTTGTGTACTACTGCCACTGCTGCTACCATATATCACTGGTTATAAAATAAATAAAAAAATTGACAAGAATTCAACCTAGAATGATCAGCAAAAAAAAACTATACAGCGACTAAATAATTAATTTTTGTTTTAAATGACTAAACCTATAGAGTTGAGCCCGAAAACAAATGTTGCAAGATAGCACAACCCATTGATAATAGTCATACAGGTAATAAGTGAAAACTTAATATTTCAGAAAAATATATACAGAGAATATTGACGAGAAAGTTAGTTATGGGAGATACCTTATGGTTATTGTGATCTGGCGAACCTGAAAAACACAAGACAATACCAGTATTAGATGATAATTGATACTGCAAACCAAACACGCCATTTGCAATATTTTCTCAAATAGGGAAGGATGCTAGACTAAGTAAAATAACAATAAAGAGGCTTAGAATAGGATATTACTTCAGCATATCAATGTTTCATATATTTATTCTATATGTGCGTGAATGTATATATTTGTTTTGGTTTAAAATGATATTTCCCCTGAAAGTTGTTTGCTTTTTAGATACACAAGTACATCCAACTATGTAGAAAAATTTCATAAACCCAAGCTACATCTTAAATAAACTCTAAATGACCACATGACTGTCTGCATCAGAAGGTTAGAAAGGACAGGGAACCTCCCCTCCCTTTGCTTTCAATCTGTCTTGTGCCACTTCATGGTACACATAGTGAAATGAAATTGAATACTTTGACCTATTTTGCGTCCCCAAAATTGAAATCGCATTACTGTGTACACCAACTTTTCATAGCCACTGCTAAAATATTTGGTTGCGTTCCAAGCAAATTATCCCCAAAGTCTTTCCAAATATCACAATGAAATTCATTGAAGATTATGTACACCCCATATGTAACCATGCAACACGTAATAGATAAATACCAAAACAACTCTAAATTTTTAATCAAAGGGAAAGGATGTGACATAAAGTCACTTACTTTGATATATATATACATATATGTAGGGACACACTAATTCCCTACAATAGAAATGAAACATGTAATTTCCCTTATTTTTAGTGGTGTAGTTTTATTACATCAAATTCAGTTCTTTTAATTAAACAAAGGGTTCACGTATAGTTTTAATGTGAACTTCTCCATTCTCATATTTCCTTGTTGGAAGGATCAATGGGTTCAAATGTTCCAAGACATGTATTTATTTAATGCAGAACATTTAAGTTTGATTATTGCAGTAAGGAAAACACTATTGGCATTCACTTCTAGATTTTTGAACTGGGTTCAAAGCTAATGATCTAGCTACTCTTTTATACTAGTGTTGACCATTCAATAGCTTTTCAATCTTGTATCTGCAAGTACAAAATTTATGGCTAATCTGGGTTTTCATGAACTTCCTAGTGTTCTCTCCCCTATAGTTGATTAACGGTGCTAAGACATCAAATATCATGAAGTGTTCCTAGAACACTCCATACACAGCAAGACTATACAAATGTGAAGTAATTTTGTTCATTTACTTGTATAGATACTGAAAGAATAGAACATAACCCACTTGTGATTAGTATCCATTGCTTTAAAAGAACTATTAAGAGAGTGAAATACCTATTATAAAAATGGATTGAACAAAATTATCATTTTTACTGTATTGTTCATTGGAAAAGTTGAGTTGATTGAAGATGAGTTGATTTTCAAAACTTACATAGTTTATATCTTATTAAATTTCACCTTTTATGTGGTATTAGAAAACTTTCCATGACAATCCTAGCTAATCAATTCAAGACTGTCAAGAAGGTGATTTTGGTGAGTAAATATTTTTGATAGAATACTCCTACTTAGACCAACAAATCAAGTCAAAACTATACACATGTCAGGGACAAAATTAGTCACTGTTGTACCTGCTATAGGGACTAAATCAGTAAAATGTGAAGTTGTTCACATTTATTATCATTATTGTTGGGTCCCTTAGTCTTGTCAATCCCGCAAACAAACTTGAGTTGTTGAGTTGTAATTTTTCATTCTGTTTTATGTTCCTCACTCGAGCGAAGGAGTCCTCGCTCGAGCGAAGAGTGTGTCTGTACAAAAACCTAAGAGTGATGAATGTACGCTCGAGCGTAGGTTGCGTGGCTCGAGCGAAGCCACTTATGGAAATCACGTGAGATGAGCTCCTCGCTCGAGCGAGAGAGTCTTCGCTCGAGCGAGCTTCACAGTCCCAGATTTCTATAAGTATCTGTTTTACTCCTAAACTAGGATTAGGTTTTTTGAGATCTTCTTTAAGGTTTTCTAAGATTTTCTTTGAGAGTAGTTTTCTAGTTTTCCTTGATATTGTTGAGTAGGTTTTAAACCTATGATCTGAGATACATACATCAAGGAGTTTGTTTCTTCATAATTAAGAGTATTCTTCTTCGGTGGAATCCGGAGATTCAAGCGTGGAGCATCAAAGGAGTTTGATACTGTGCGTGGTCGTTGATTCGACATTAGAGGTTGTGGATTCAACTTCATATTGATCAATTCCGAGACGAAGGCTGCGGTGAAAGAGTTACAGAAGGTTTGAAGACAAATATGATGCATTTGGTAATTTGTTGGTTATCTTTGTAATCTTTCTTTCTTCAATAGTGGATTGATTAGTGGCATTTCGCCCGTGGTTTTTTATCACAATTGGAGGTGCTTCAATTGTGGTTTTTCCACGTAAAAATCGTTTGTGTCGATTTATTATTTTTCGAAAACAACAGTTTAAACCACTTTCATAAGTGCTTGTTGATTTAGATTGTGTGTTTTGAATAATTGGGAATTGGTGAAATTAAATCTTTATCTAATCACTAATCACTTAGGATTTTCAATTATCTCAACTATCTCAAATTTTCCAGTCTTTCCCATTATCCAACAACAGTCAATAAATGGCAATTAATCACAATCACTCTTTCAACTCTCCTTATTGAGGGTCAGTTTTTAAACATGACAAACACAATCACTCTTTCAAGTAAAATCTATTATATGACCCCAAACAAAGTTAACTCCCGATGGTTCAAGTAAAATCTATTAGATGACACTATCGCAGCAAACAAAGATAACTCCCACGATTTACAACAAAGTTATAAAAAATAATAATAAAATAAGAATGAGAAGAGAATGAAAATAGAGAAAACACATGGGCAAATTTCTTTAAATATAAACTTAGATATGCCAACCTAGGGAAGAAATTTCAGGTCATACAAAATTGTTTACATCTCATTTGTTTAATTAATCTTTGTGGTTAATTCATAGCTCCCAATTTTGAAGTTTCCCAATTAGTATATTAATACCACCAAAAATTATTAAAAAATAGCAATAAAGCATTTAAATACATAGAATTTTGTCAAAGATTGAGATTTTGTTCCACTTCCTCTTTCTTTCCATTGTTCGCTACTTTGAGTATTTTGTTTATACTGACTAATTGATAAATAGCATAAAAAAATAAAAATAAAAAAATTGTTCATGCCATTTCAACTATTTCGACCAAATATTGATAATTTCACTTATCCTTCTATCAAAGACTCTACAAACAGGATTTGAACAATTGGCCTTTGAATATCATATAGTTATATACTTTCCTGGATTTCTACAAAAACTGACCTCTGAGAATATATGATGAGTTAGTTGATCAGTTGTGGACAATGATTTGGAACATTTGCATTGAAGCACATTTATTTGATTTAAGGGATTGCAATGTTGGCATCATAAACATCATATATTGGGCTAGTGTATTGCTTCTACTTAGACTAACAGTGTTCAAGGGGTGAAAGTCCAGAGACAGGAACAAGCACGGCTAGAAGCATCGTTGTAGAAGCGGTGAAATCCAAAGAGTAGTCAAATCACCACTCTAGCAAGATGGGTCGATTTAAGGTTGGGTCGAATTTGGGGTTGGGTGTGAAGGTATATACAAATGGAAAAAGACATAGAGAGGGAGAGAGAGAGAGAGAGACCTACCAGAGACAAAGCGACAATGGTGCTAACCCTTGCAGTGGTGCTCGTGTAACCCTTGCAATGTGAACGTATAACCCCAGCGGTGGTGCTCCAGCAACAGAGATGAGGGCAGAGACGTGAGACGTGAGACGTGAGGAGTGAGGAGTGATGTGTGAGAGAGAAGAGACTCAGAATATATAGTGGGTTTGTTTAATCAATGGATTATGCTTCTGTTCTTGACCAACTGAAAATTTAGTCACTAATTCATTTAGGAATCCCTCCAAATTTTCAAATCTTACCTCCAAAAAATTCCATACAATTGTTGTCTAAATTTTAGTAGCTAAAAGTAAGAGAAATACCCACTTATTTAATTTTAGTCGCCCAAAATCGTAGCTTTGACGACTAAAATTCAATTAGACACCAGAAGTAAAATAAAAATACTGACTCAATTATTATTAGTAGCTAATAATTGTATATTTGGGGACCAAAAAAAAGTTAGTCACCCAAAATCGTAGTTTCAACGACTAAAACTCAGGTTGTTGCCAAAAGTAAGAGAAATACCGACTAAACTATATTTGGTAGCTGATGATTGTACCTTTGCCGACCCATTTTTCTTTCGTAGCTAAAGTGGCTATCTTTGGCGATTAGATTTTTTTTTTAGTAGCTAAACTATGTATCTTTGGCGATTAAATATTTTTAGTCACTGAAATAATATCTTTAGCGACTAATTTTTTAGTCACTGTAGACACCCCATTTTTGACCGTCCTCAAGACTTGGACGTCACCGCTTGAACACTCGGTGATCATCCTTATTTGTGTTTGTCTTGAGTTCCCGGAGGTCTTGGCAACGTGCCTTTCCTCAGGATCTCTCGGCTCGACTGTTTTGTGTCTGGTTTTGCACCAAACACTTGTGCTTTGCCTTTGAGGGGCAAGGAATGGCTTGTTGACCATCCCCACACATCACCGGCCATGGCTTGAGGCCACCGGCCACTGGTTTGTTGCCACCAACCAAATGTATGGCCGACCAGCACTCTTTGTAGTCGACCGGCCATCTATTTTGGTCAAATTGCATTTTTGGCCGGCCGACCACTGTGCATCTGCTTTTGCAGATATTTTTATGCCAGCTGTGCTAGCTGGCATACACCTTTGCTCCCCTCCATACACGTGTATGGAGGGATCTCCTTCTTGACTAGCTTACTTGAGAAGCTTTGCAAGAGTGAGCTCTATAAGAGGGAGCCTCTTCTCCCTCCATTAGGGTTACAAAATTTTCAGAGGAGCTCTGAGATTAGGGTTTGAGTTTGTATCTATTCCATCTCTATATCTCTCTCTCTCTTTTTGCCTTGTGTGTGTGTTTAGTCTTACTATTGCACACAAACACCTAGTCCTACACCTTCTCTTGGTTGCTGAGGGACCAGAAGGCTGTTCTTGGTGTTTTTGGGTGGTTTTGAGCTTGAAGAAGCTGCTGGAGCATCATTCTTGAAGAGGGTCAACAAAGGTAAGAACTTACTCCTTTTGTTCCCTATTCTTGCTTAGCTTTTTTGCCTACCTTGCACTTGTTTTCGAGCTTAGTATATAATATATAAAAGTCTTGTTTTTACTTGCTTAAAATAGTTTTTTAAGGTTCCTTTGAGCTTTGGGGTTGTTTGACCCCTCATAGGCCTTGTTAGGCCCTATTTTTGTGCTATTTTGGTGAGCTCCAGGACCACCTTGTTTGGGCCTCCTCACCACTGAAATCTTGAGGGATTTCAGTGGTGAGGATGGTGCCTTAAGGTCCTAAGAAGGAGAGGGCCACCCCCTCTCCTTGTTGTCTTCAATAATGGCCATTTAAGCCTCATTAGTGAGCACCTTGTTTAAGTATATGTTGGCCATGCCTTAACTATTTTTTATGCTTATCTTGCCATGATATAGCATTGTTGTGAGTTGGTTTAGGTACACCATGCTTGCTTAGCATACATGTCTTGTAATGCCATGAATTGCCTTAACATGCCTTGTGCTTTGAGCCTTGTTTCTAGCATGTTTTTGGCTTATCTTTGTGAAGCTTTTATGCTTGTTTTAGCATGCTAAAGGTCTATTTTTGGTCATTTGGGTTGTCCATGCTTTGCTTTGTATAGCTACCATGTAACCTCTCTTGTATGCCTTAAGCATTGACCCCTCTAGCATGCCATCCTTGCATCATTTCAGTGGTTTGGAACCACTTGTCATGTCATTTCAGTCCTCATGATATGCTCGTATGCTTGCATTTGATGCCCCTTTCATGCTTTAAAAGGTTGGTGTTTCTTGCTCCATGTTTGTGCCATTGTGTATGCCTCTAGGATTAGATCATTTAGATGCCATCTAAGTGGTTTTTGGGGCTTACTTTTGCATGATTTAGGATTGTTTTAGTTCATTTTAGTCATTTGCTTCATATGTCATATGGCCATGGTTTAAGTCCTTGGGCTTGGTGGCATGCCTAGCTTGCATTGTAGATTGGTTTGGCACCTTCTCTAACATGATTTTCAGAGCTTATAATGCATGCCATTTGTCCATGTTTGCATCCTCTTAAGTGTGCTTGAGAGTTGTTTCTATATGCCTAAGTGTTGGTCCTTGTGTGCATGCATGTTTGCATGTCATTTTGCCTTCATTCTTGAGCATGTTGGCCACTGTTTTGGGCTTAGTATAGAGCTGCCCAAATTAGTTTAAGTCCATAGTTCGTATGTTGTTGCATGCTCACCTTGTGTGTTGTTGCATACTTGTGTGTTGTCACATGTTTAGGTTGTTTAACGTGTTTGCTCCATGTGTTGTGGCATGATTGAATGAAGTCACATGCTTGCTTGCGTGCTTGAACATCCCCATTGTATTGGGCATACTTATTGGTTAGCATGATTGTCACATGCCTTGTATGCTTGTTCGCATTGCTCATGTTGCATACTAGCTCATATGTCTAGGTTGCATTGCATTGACATGCATGCTTAGCCTCTTGAATTGAGTATGATAGAGGTTGAGCTCCTTGCTTGTTTATGTGCATTTCATTTGAAATCAAAGTGCATAACTTGGTTTCTTGGGCCATCACGCATCGAAATGCGTGATTGTTGGTCCGAGAACTGAGAACCATGTCCCTTTGAGTCATAAACATGATAAGGGATGTGTTGGTGCACACATTTGCTTGAAATGCATTGTTATGCCTTGTTTTGCCCTCTGCTGCTGTCAAAACAGGATTCTGCAGGAAGATTTGGCCAGCCAGCCATCTTTAGTGCCGACCGACCAACAATTGGTGGCCGATAGCTTAACCAATGGCCGGTGATCATTTCCTTTGGCCGGTGACCATTTCCCTTGGCCGGTGGTATCCCACAGGGTTCATAGAGTGCACCTTGGGAATTTTGCAATGATCAGAGAAGGAAAACAGTGTGGACAGAGGCAACTTGTGCATGGCAGTGGACTTCCGAGCGGAGCCGAGCACGCATTGCATTGGGCCCTCTTCCCGAAGCTGTTTACTGTTTTATTAGATTAGTTAATTTGCTTAACTAGTTTAATTGGTCTGTAATATTTAATTAGCTTGTAGGTTAGTTAAATCTGTATTATTCTTTCGGTCCCTCCGAGCGAGGGAAAATTTGTAATAAGTGTGGGTGCGTGTGTGCATGTCTTCCAACCCCCACTTCTTTCTCCCTTTTACTTACCTGCTTTTGATGGTTAGTATTAGGACATGTTTAATTTAGCATCCTTATGCTATGCATGCGTGCATCATTCATCAGTATTGCATGCACCGGGCTCGGCGCATCATGCTAACAGCATAGTATTTCAAATCTAACTTGAATACGTGCTACTTGTTGCATCCCACATGCCATCCTAGGATTAGCCAAGCCTATTCTAGTGACATTCTGTATGCGTTGCATTAGCCACTTAAAATGGACTTGGATCATGCATGATTGCTAACATGTTCTTTGTTTTGGCTCGGAGTACGATGTAAGTATTCATGCTTTAGCATCTTGCATGAGTGTGAATGTTAACATGACAGCATGCTTACCATGTGGCTAAATGCTTATTTGATTAACTGCCTGAATGCCTGTGGGTGAAGGTTGGATTGTTTGAGTTGGGACAACTCATTGAAATCCGTATTTTAGCCTACTTGCGAGTAGCAAATTTCAAATCACTTTTTTCAAACAAACGGATATGTAATGCTTCGTTCCAAATTAGGCGATCTAGTCTATACTTTTGTGTTGTGCGCATCACATAATAAGATTAGCTAATTAATCGGAATAAGAACACATAACGTTTTCAAAATCGGATATCATGGTTAGTAGAGGTCGATCTTCGGATCGGGCGAGAGGGGGTGCTCATAGCTGACCTTCCCCAATCGTACCCAAGTTCCCGAGCCGAGGCAACGTTGGTGATGACGGACACGTGGCCTTAGGCAAACGAGTCAGGGTTTCCTAAATTCCCCCATTAAAAAATATTTAGGTGGTGACTCTGTATCTGGCAAAGCAGTCCATGTTTGGCACTTCTTTTCTAAAAATCTGTTTTCTCAAAACGATTTGCCGGATTTGGACTCTTTGGTTCAGACTAAGAACGGTGACAATTTGAGTCCGAACTGTAGGGTGAGGCCCTCACACGGGGCGCGTCTACAGTCACCAAAGATTAAAAGTAATATTTATGTTAGTTTTTTGGCGACTAAATTTCTTTAATTGACAAAAATTAGTATACAATGACTAAATGTTTTTTGATCACTAAAAATCAATAATTGGCTACAATCTTGAATTCCCGATAAATTTTCACATTTTCTATAAAATAAAATGACAATAAAAAAAAATTCAATACTCGTTTTTTAAGCATAATTTTACGGTTTTCATTGAAAAAAACAAAATCCGATCAAAATCCTTGGCACAGAATGGGCATAGATACTTCAATTACAACCATCATCACCAATAATTCTTCTCCACCATGTAAACTTGTAAACGAACACATAAATCTCACTAAAACCAAAACCAAACTAACAACAAAGAAAGAGAATCACACAAGGAAAAAAATAAAATTAAAAAATAAATAAATTTATGGAGTGGTAGGATATTACCCCCCAACAACTTAGACCTTGCCCCACCTAATACGTCAACTCCTTCGCCAGTGCCTGCGAAGTTTAGGAATCAGGATGACTAATCAAATTACTCTTTAAATAAGACTTGAAAATTGATTAATTTGTCCTATTAAGTGATTTAAAATTTTGATAGATATATATCAAAAAAATAGATAATTATATTATTAAATCATAATTCAAATTTAGATATTGTCACATCTTTTAGAGATCTATATCTAAATTCTTATCTTCTTTATTTTTGTGTGGTTTCTATCCCTTTTTTTTTTTTCAATTTATTTAAGATGGAGTTGTGGGTTTCTATTTTTTTTTTAATTTAATTTATCTATGGTTTCTATTTGTTTTTAATTATTATTATCTAGGTAAGTTATGATATGAGTTAGATATGTGATAGACATGTGAGTTTTATTGGTTTAAAATATGATGGTGTGAGATATTTTCAAATTAGATTTGCTTAGATAGACTTTAAGGATTTTTAAAATTTAAAATTAGATATTGAGAGACAAAAGAAAGATTTTAACTGAATAAATAAAAATCATATTTAATAATTTTATCTGTTTGTATATCTGAATTTATTTGTTTATTTATTTTTCGTTATGTTATAATATAATATATAAGATATAGATAGATACCCACAATTCTCATGAAAAATATTGTTTGATTTTTTGAGGAAGAGAAAAGGAAGGCAAGTTTTAATATTTTCTTTTGGAAATTGATGAGAGAAATTAGAATGGAGAGATTATGAAATATTTATCTTTCCATTTGAAATCCACAAATTAAGGGATAATTATTATTTCTAAAATAATTAAATAGGCATGGAAGAAGTTGAAAAGGGGGAATAATTAATATTTCCAAAATAATTAAATAGGTATGGGAGATGTTGAAAAGGGTGGATAATTATTATTTCCAAAATAATTAAATAGGTATGAGAGAAGTTGAAAAGGGCGTGTATAGGAGAAGTCAAAAAGGCTTGGGAGAAGTCAATAAGTGCTTAGGTTTTTTTTAATCAAAAATTAAGAAATTAGGATTAAGATATTGGAGCTCCCACAAGGCTTGTGAGTTAAGAGAAATACAGACTAAACTATATTTGGTAGCTGATGATTGTACCTTTGCCGACCCATTTTTCTTTCGTAGCTAAAGTGGCTATCTTTGGCGGCTAGATTTTTCTTTAGTAGCTAAACTATGTATCTTTGGTGAGTAAATACTTTTAGTCACTGAAAATATATCTTCAGTGACTAATTTTTTGGTCGCGAAAGATGAATTTGTAATATTTATGTTAGGTTTTCGGCAACTAAATTTCTTTAGTCAGCAAAAATTAGTATACAACGACTAAATCTTTTCTGGTCACTGAAGATCAACATTTGGCTACTAAATTAGGTAGTCACCAAGGATTTTTAGTAAAATTATGGTAGTAATTCGGTGGAGGAGAGTTGTTCCATGGCAGGTGGAGTGGCGGTAAGAGAGGGAGGGGAAAGGAACAGCGAAGAGGGAGAGGGAGAGGGAGAGGGAAAGGGAAAGGGAGAGGGAGAGAGACGCTTATTGAGAGGCACTGGTTTGTTTAGGGTTTGGTTTAGAAACAAATTACATAAATCCCTCCAATTCACGACTAAACATTTTCGTCTCTAATGAATTTTATAAATCCATTTAAAATTTGAAATGTGTCCCCCAAATGTTTTAGTTCTTTGGCGACTAAAAATATTTTTAGTCGTTGAGCTAAAAATGTTTGGGGACCAACCTTGTTGGTCACCAAAGATAAAAATTAATTTTTTGTTTTTCATTCGACGACTAAATAATTTTAGTAGCCAAAACTAATTATACAATGGCTAAAAAAATTTTTAGTCGCTGAAAATACATTTTTGGCGACCAAACTTTTGGTCGCCAAAGATAAAAATAAATTTTTTATTTCCATTCGGCAACTAAATAATTTTAGTAGCCAAAACTAACTATACAGTGACTAAAATATTTTTTAGTCACTGAAAATACATTTTTGGGGACCAAATTATTGGTCACCAAAGATAATTTTTTTTTTTTATTTGGCGACTAAATAATTTTAGTAGCCAAAGCTAACTATACAGCGACTAAAATATTAGTTGGTTGCTGAAAATAAATTTTTGGCTACCAAACCTTTGGTCACCAAAGATAAAAAATAAATTTTGGTTTTTCATTCGGCGACTAAATAATTTTAGTATCCAAAAGTAACTATACAGTGACTTAATTTTTGTTTTGTTGCCAATTGTGGCATATTTAGCAACTAAAAATTGTTTTCGTCGCCAATTGTGATATTTTTAGCGACTACATTTTTTTTAATCGCCAATAATCAATATACCCCAACTAAAAAAAAATTAGTAGCTAAATCTTGTACTTTTGCCAACTAATATAATGTTTGATCGTCAATTCCACAACTTTTGGCGACTAAATTTTTTTTAGTCACCAAATTTGGTCACCAAAAGTGTAATTTCTTGTAATGAAGTTTGGGAAATTCTAAGAAATTTTGGGATGACTCCTAAGACATTTCTGTAATATTCATTTTGGTATCTATACATGGTTGTGTCGTGTTATATAAACCTTATGTCACTGTGGTTTTCAAACTAAAACTCGCACATGTATCAAAATGTGAATATGACAAAGTAAAGAAATACGAACTTGAACCAGTGTGTAGACACCCCATTTTTGACCGTCCTCAAGACTTAGACGTCACCACTCGAACACTCGGTGATCATCCATGTTTGTGTTCGTCTTGAGTTCCCGGAGGTCTCGGCTACGCGCCTTACCTCAGGATCTCTCGACTCGGCTGTTTCGTGTCTGGTTTTGCACCAAACACTTGTGCTTTGCCTTGGAGGGGCAGGGAATGGCTTGTGGGCCATCCCCACACTCCACCGGCCATGGTTTGAGGCCACCGGTTGTGTTTTGTTGCCACCGGCCAAATGTTTGGCCGGCCGGCACTATAGATGGCCGGCCGGCTATCTTTCTTTGGTCAATTGCATTTTTGGCCGGCTGACTACTGTGCATTTGCTTTTGCAGATATTTTTGTGCAGCTGGCATACACTTTCACCCCCTCCATACACGTGTATGGAGGGATTTCCCTCTTGTTAGCTTCCTTTGGAAGCTTTACAAGACTAATGGTCTATAAAAGAGGAGCTCTTCTCTCTTGTTGAGGGGTTAGACAATTTAGACAACATTTTCAGAGCTTGAGCTTTAGGGTTAGGGTTTACATATATCCTCTATCTCTATATCTCTCTCTTGTGTTTAGTGTGTGTTTAGTCTCATTTTTGTGCACAAACACCCACCATCACACCTTTTCTTGGTTGCTGAGGTACCAGAGGTCTTTCCTTGAAGCTTTTGGACTGGTTTGCAACCAAAAAAGCTGCTGGAACATTGTTTGTGAAGAGGGTCTACAAGGGTAAGAAACTTGTCCCTTTTTACCCCATTTTTGCAAAGGTTTTTAGCCTATCTTGCATCTATTTTTGAGCTTAGCATATAACATATAAAAGTCTTATTTTTGTCTGCTCTAAATAGTTTGTTAAGGGTGTTTTAAGCTTTGGGGTTGTTTGACCCCTCTTAAGGCTTGTTTGGCCTTTGTTTTGTGCCATTTTGGTTGAGCTCCGGGACCATTGTGTTTGGGCCTCCTCACCACTGAAATCTTGAGGGATTTCAGAGGTGAGGATGGTGCCTTGAGGTCCTAGGAAGGAGAGGGCCACCCCCTCTCCTTGTTGTCCTTGAAAAGGGCCATTTTTGCCTCTTTAGTGAGCACCATGTTAAGGTTCATGTTGGCCATGCCTTGACTAATTTTCATGCTTATTATGTCATAATCTAGCATTGTGTTTAGTTGGTTTGGAAACAGCTTGCATGTCTTGCATACATGTCTTGTAATGCCATCATTTAGCCTTAACATGCATCTAGGCTTTGACCCTTGTTCAAGCATGTTTTAGGCCTAGCTTTGTGAAGCTTTTGTACTTGATTTTGCATGGTTAAGGTCTGCCCTTGGTTGTTTTAGTCATGTTTGCCATGTATTGCATAGCCCCTTTGCATTGTTTAGCTTGTAGGCTTTAAGTGTGTGTGGTGTTGAGCATACATTGGTTGATCTACTTCAGTGGTTTGGCACCACTTATAGCACCATTTCAGTCCTTATGACATGCTTGCATGCTTGCCTTTGATGCTTCTTTGATGCCTTATGAGGTTGTGCCTTATGCTCCATGTTTGGTCATTGTGCATGCCCTTGAATTTAAGTCATTTAGATGCCATCTAAGTGGTCTTTAGGCTTTGTTTTAATATGCTAAAACTCTGTTTTTGGTCATTTAATTCATGCCATGTTTGGTCCTCCTAAGTGTGGTCCAATACCCCATTAGCTTGCCTTGAGTTTTGGCTATGCTAGCATGCATTGCTTGTGTTAATTAGTCGATTTGGTACCTCTATTTCATGCATATTCAAAGCTTTCAATGTATGCCATTAGTCCATGTTTAGTCTCTTTTAAGTGTGCTTAGAAGTTGCTTATTTGATGCTTAGGTGCTTAGGCCTTAACATGTGCATGCTTGTGTGTGTTTTGCCTCTCATTCCTTAGCTTGTGGCCACTGTTTTGGGCTTAGTTTAGGGCTGTCCAATTAGTGTAAGTCCCTCCCTTCGCATGTGTTGCATGCTTGCCTTGTGTGTTGTTGCATGCTTGGTCCCATTGGTATGATGTTGCATGCCTTGCATACTTGCATGTTTAGATTGCATCTTGTATGCTTGTCATTAACATGTTTGCTCCATGCTTTGCATGATTGCTGTATGCTTTGTATACTTCTTTGCGTTGTCCATGTTGCATACTTAGTCGTATGCCTAAGTTGCATCGCATTAGCATGCATGCTTGGCCTCTTGAATTGCTTGTGATAGAGGTTAGGCCTCCTTGCTTGATTATGTGCATTACATTCCATATCAACATGCACACCTGATTCTTTGGGCCATCATGCATGGAAATGCATGATTGGTGGTCCGAGAATCGAGGCTCATCCTCCTTTGAGTCATACACATGGTAAGGAGTGTGGTTGGTGCATACATTGCTTGAAATGCATTGCCATGCCAAGTTCTGTCCTCTGCTGTTGTCAAACCAGTTTTTGCAGGAAGATTTGGCCGGCCGGCCATCTTCAGTGCCGACCGACCATCCATTGTTGGCCGATGGATCATTTTGTGGCCGGTGACCATCATACATGGCCGGTGACCAATCCCTTCAGTCGGTGGTGTTCTGCAGCATTCAGAGAAGCAACCCTGGGACTTGTGCAGTCTTCAGAGGAGGATAACAGCCAAAGCAGAGGCATCTTGTGCATGGCAGTGACTTCCGAGCGGACCCGAGCACACATGCATTGGACCCTCTTCCCGAGGCTGCTGTTTACTGTTTTCCTTAGTTTAGTTCATTTGTTAATTAATTAAGTGGATTGTAATATTTAATTAGCTTGTAGGTTAGTTAAATTGTATTATTCTTTCGGTCCCTCCGAGCGAGGGCAAATTTGTAATAAGTGTGGGTGCGTGTGTGCATGTCTTCCAACCCCCACTTCTTTCTCCCTTTTACTTACCTGCTTTGATGGTTAGTATTAGGGCATATTTACTTTAGCATACCTTATGCTATGCATGCGTGCATCATTCATCAGTATTGCATGCACCGGGCTCGGCGCATCATACTAACTGCATAAGCATTTCAAATCTAACTTGAATATGCTACTTGTGCATTTTCACATGTCATTTATAGACTAGTCGAGCCTACTCTAGTGACATTCTGTATTCGTTACATTAGGCATTTAAACATGGACTTGGATCATGCATGATTGCTAACATGTTCTTGTTTTGGCGCGGAGTACTAGGTGAGCTCTTTATGCTTTAGCATTTCGCATGAGTGTGAATGTTAACATGACAGCATGCTTACCATGTGGCTAGATGCTTATGTGATAAACTGCCTGAATGCCTGTGGGTGAAGGTTGGATTGTTTGAGTTGGAATAACTCACTGAAATCCGTGTTTTAGCCTACTTGCGAGTAGCAAATTCAAAAACGTTTTCCAAACAAACGGATATGCAATGCTTTGTTCCAAATTAAGTGATCTAGTCTATACTTGTATGCTGTGCGCATCACATAGTAATTCTAGGCTAATAACCGGAATAAGAGTGCATGTGTTTTCAAAATTGGATATCATGGTTAGTAGAGGCCGATCTTCGGATCGGGCGAAAGGGGGTGCTCATAGCTGACCTTCCCCAATCGTACCCAAGTTCCCGAGCCGAGGCAACTTTGGTGATGACGGACACGTGGCCTTTGGCACTGAGTCAGGGTTTTCCTAAATTCCCCCATAAAAAAATATATTTAGGTGGCGACTCTGTATCTGGCAAAGCAGTCCATGTTTGGCACTTCTTTCAAAATCTGTTTTCCAAAACGATTTGCCGGATTTGGACTCTTTGGTTCAGATTAAGAACCGTGACAAATTGAGTCCGAACTGTAGCCCATGAGGTCCCTCGCGGGCTTGTTACACAATGTATTAAAGATTAAAAGTGATGGGGTGAGCCCGGTTTAGAGTCTTGCGTGAGTGAGTTACGAACCCTAACATGGCACGGGAAGATATTTTGCCTCTTATCAGTATAGGCAATATAAGGTTGGTGGTGCAGGCGTCACAACATAGACCGTTCCCTTGGGGCAGACCATGATGTCACGACTCGGATACGTAACCCTAGTGCGTGGGCATCATTGGTAGTTACAGCAAGTAACATTTGAATATTTGACCAAGGGGGAGTCAAAATTGCCTATGACCATTGCTTAGCAGTTGAGTAGAAATGGTGCTCCACAAAGAGTTACTTAGCCTTCGTTTGGGATGTGGGTTGGCTTTTTAGCTTTTTGGCTATTTTAGCCTAGGGCTAAAAAGCCTCGTTTGGGATAGGTTTTTTGGCTTTTTTGACTTTTGTGAGAGAAAAAATGAAATGATTATGCATTAGATGTGACATTTTGCCCTATTTGGCTAAAATAGCCAATTTTGTCCTATATGGCTATTTTAGCCCAAAGTAGAATCCCAAACATAGCCTTAGACTGATAAACTGAACCTATGAGAATTCAAAAGAAAAGTTTGGTATTTTCCTTATGAGGAATTACTGCTTCCGCTTGCCATTGTTCTTATTATCTATTATTATAATTTTAACTACTAGCATTCTTGTTATGCTTATTTTATTAAACGTTGCTTGTTACTCTGTTGCTATGCAATATTCATTATTTGTGAGTATTATTATCGGGATGGATATTTTTGGGTTGTAGTATCTTATTGAGCTCGTCGATCATTGGCATTGCCGTTACCTTGCTATTATATGCCAAGTACCAAAGAAACTGAAGGAAACACCGAGGTCTTGGAAGGTGACGTTCAGCCTTGGTTAGCTTGAAGTGTGCCCAAGTTCCATGAACCTCTTTCATGAGTTATCTAGTTTTCTCTAGTTTTTTTTTTTTTATTGGTGTTTTTCTGTCACGAATGTACTAAGACCAAGCTTTAAGTTTGATTTTGAGTTGTAATTTAAGAACTTTTAATTTCTGTTTTGTTAATTAATGGATGATGGCAAACTTGGTAGCAACAATGATTAGAAGTTCTTAATTAAGAAAAATTGATTTTTAGTTTTAAACCTTATTATGATGTCCTCAAATTTTGGGGCGTCGCACTCTTACGAATGCCATTTTGTTAAGGAGTCTTCTTAACTGTCTTTTGGTGCCGAATACCTTAGCTGCGACAATACTCATCAAATGGCCCAATGTATTCATCACCGTTGTTTGTTTGGATGCACTTCAATTTCTGCCTCGTTTCTCTTTCAACCATGGCCTGAAAATGCTTAAACACATCTAGAACTTGATCTTTAGTTTTTAATATAAAAGCCCAAACTTTCGTTGAACAATCATCGATGAAAGTAACAAAATAAAGTGCACCGCTATGTGTTCTAACTTTTAAAGGACTACAAACATCCGAATAAATCAACTCCAAAACATTTTCTTTTCTAGAAACAACATTTTTATGAAAAGAAACTCTATGTTCATTACCCGCTAAGCAATGAACACAAGTTTTAAGATGTGTATCTTTTAATCCGAGTAGAAGCTCTCTCTTGAACAAAACTTGCATCCCCTTTTAACTCATGTGCCCAAGCCGCTTGTGCCACAATTCGGTAGAAGTATCATCCTTAAGTGCATTGAATGCACCTTTGCAAATTTTTCTTTGCATTGAATAAAGTATGCGAACCTTTTGTGATCTTCCATTTTCCGTCATCAAATTTGTTGTTGTAGCCTTCATCATCTAGCTTCCCGATAGAGATCAAATTGAGGCGAATGTCGGGAACTTGCCTCACATCTTTAAGCAACAATTTACAGCCCAAATTTGTTTTCAAGCAAATATCACCCATGCCAACAATCTTGGACAAACCTTCATTACCCATTCAAACACAATCATTAGCTCCTTTGGTGTAGGAAGTGAAGAAATCAACTCAAGAAGTCACGTAAAGGGAAGCACCAGAATCAATCACCCAATTGCTCTATTGGCCTACAAAATTGACACAATCTTCACAAACAACCATGAGATCATCATCGGTAGTAACCACCGTTGTGTCTTCTTGTTTCTTATCCACACTTTTGTCATGCCTTTTCTCCTTGTTCTTGAGTTTTCAGTATTTCCGCTTAATGTGCACTTTCTCATGGAAATAATGGCACTCTGTAACGCCCCAAAAATTTATAACATTACATAAGTATAACGACTAGCATCCATTATAAGAAAACTAGAATTCGCAACCCTTACATTCATTGAATCATTAAGGTTTGTACAAAATAGTTCTACATACAATTATGCATTCAACGATATCAAATACATGAATCTACAGCATGTAGAACATCAAATTCAAAAGTACATAAAATACCCTCAAGGGCTTATAATTTCCAAGGCTTAAGCCCGGTTACACAAAAATGATCTCTCGGACCCAAACAGTTAGAGCCCTTAGCTACTAAAAATATAATCACAACAAAATGAGCCTTTTGCTCTCAATACAAACTTCTACGCCCTAGTTTGGTGAGTTCACCACATCTTTTCCTGCACCAAAATCTTATAGGGGTGAGCATAAAGCCCAGTAGAGAAATCTTAATAAAGTATATACATTTATGCAAGCATTCCCAATATGAAATGCACATGCCATGCTATGCCTTAGAAAAAGATTTCGTTTATATCTCTTTAAAAACCACCATGCACAATCATAACTTGAAATTCTCTAAAATTTAGAAATTTATAATTTAATTCATTGGGGCAGTAAATACGACTCAGGTAATCCCTGGGTTGGTATCTGCAAGTAGGCATAACTAGCACTACCAAAACCCCACTTTACCGGTTGCTAACCGGAAGGGAAGTGGTACCTCCTCCGCGCTTGTTTTTGGTCTTTCACCCCAAACACTCATGCCAACTTAATAAATTTCATCTACACCTCATATCCAGACTTACCAACGTATTTACCCCAAAACTTTTCAACAATTTCATTTCACAACCTTTCTTTCTCAATGTAAAAGTTCCCAACTCAATTCAAAATGTGCAATAACAATTGAATGGATATGCAATGCAACAATTGTCAGTGCCAATAATTCTGAAATAATCAAAGTTTCATTCATCCGTTCCATACTACCTCACAAGAGAGCCATGTTTCCGTTTAAATCCATCAATAAATAACCACATTCCCATATCTCAAGCAATTCCAACAACGTAGTCTTTCAAGACTATAACAACATTTGAACAATAATTTTCCAATAACAAAAATCTCCATGTTTTATTAAACTCATCATTTATAACCATAAATAAGAATTTTTTCCACCATTTACTCATTTTGATTCACAAAACAATACATTAATAAAGTCAACCATGTGTTCTCAACACTTGTTTTAAAAACCCCCAATTTCTAGGTTTGATTCCCACCACAATAACACACACACACCCCAATATTTGAAAGAAACTGTAAAAAAGAACATCATCCCTTACCCAAGGTGGTATAAACCCTCAAGAGATTATTTGAAAGAAACAAGGTTAAGCCCACATCTTAAAATCATAACATTCTTGAACCAAAATCAAAACTTTCTTATTATCATCAAAAAGCTTCAAAATTTAACATTTTCTAGCAAAAACATATATATAACTCAAAGAAGTCCCTACCTTAAGTTTTGAAGAAGAAAAAGAGATGAAACCCTTGAAATCAATAGTGCCAAAACCCAATCTCCATTGGACACAATGTAGTTCTTAAGGAACTCTTCAACTTTGATAAAGAAGCTATGGGCAAATTTTTAATGGATGTAAAAAGATCAAGGATTTGATCTTGTTTTGATGTAGAAAATGTAGAGAGAAGCGAGAGAAAAGCGTTTTTAGAGAGAGAGAGAGAGAGAGAGATGCAACAAAAGTGATATACAAACAGCCCAAAGAAGAAGAAAAAGTAGATTTTCGGACTGCCCAGAGGCTCGCACGTGCGACGCCCTCTCCCGCACATGCGGCCTTCACCCCCGCACGTACGGTGGTCCCTCCCCGCACCTCACTCCGCACCTGCAGATAATGCAGTGTGCAAGATGAAAAACCTTCCCTTCTCCGCACGTGCGGCTTCATCTCCCGCACGTACAGCCCTGGTCCTCCAACCCAGAATTTTTCTGGTTCAATTCCAAACACTCCGAACTTGACTGTGCACCCTCCGAAACAAGTGACACACAAACCCAAAATAACCAACGACAGGAATTTGAGAAAAAAACTTCTGAACACAACAAATCCAATGAAAACAATGAGTGAAATGACGTATAACGAAGCCGATCATCACACACTCAATGTCTTTCTTTGAAAAAGAACCATCTCTTGATTTGTCACTGCTTTGATCACGACCATAAGGAGTCTTACTCATCCCCCTTGTTTTTCTTTGGGCTCTCACAACAAATGCCTCCGAATGAGAAGAAACCACTGATTTTCTTCTAGTTTCTTCATTCAACAAGCTACTAGTGACTTGGCTCATGTGACAACTCCATCGGGCACCAAATTACTAACCATCACAACCAAAGTCTCCTAACTTTCGGGCAAAGAACTAAGTAGCATCAAAGCCGGCAACTCATCATCAAAAACAAATTTCATAGAAGTAAGTTGGTTAACAATACTCTTTATTTCATTTAAATGTTTAGAGATGGGGCTACCATCTTTATATTTTAAATTAACCAACTTACGAAATAGAAAAATTTTATTTGTGGCTGATTTTTTGCCATAAAGACCTTCTAATTTTTTCCATAAATCATGTGCCGAAGTTTCAGCAATATGATAAAACACACTATCATCAATCCATTGATAAATAACACCAATGGCATTTTGATTAAGCCTCTTCCATTCATCATCTTTCATACTCTCGGGTTTGCCACTATCACCCTTAATAGGCCTATACAAATCTTTACAAAATAATAGGTTTCCCAATTTAGTTTTCCAAGTTATCCAATTGCTTCCATTGAAGCTAGACATACGACCCACATTCCTCTCCATCGATTTACACAAATAAATAAACCCAAATAAACCATAAGCTTTGATACCAGTTGTTCGGAAAAATGGATGATTTCCCATAAGAAAATCAATCGATGAAAATAAAAATAATGCGGAAAAATTAAATCAACAACGACAAAAGAATTTTTACGTGGTTCCCTCAATGTGAAGTATGTCCACGGGACTAAAATCTAATTCCACTATCGACCAAGAGTTTTCAAACGATTACAAATGAGACATGAATGATCTCACAAACCACCCATAAGGTGAATTCCATATAATATTATCACAAATAATCAAGAGGAAAAATCTCACCAAATATATGAATAAAAGTGGCTAAAACAGTTCTCCAAAATAGACGAAAAAACAGTGCTTCGAAGCATAATCAAGCACAACTTCAAAGAAGAGACAGCAGCAGCATCAACAAATCAAGTACAAAGTCTTGACCAATCTAATCGGTCATTTTTCAAATGAAAATAAAGAACTAAACAATGCACTAATTCAGTAGAACAGTGGATTGTCCCGGTATCGTATCGGACTTTGGGTTGAGTTATATTAATTCGAGTGGTAATTTTTAATTTAATTTGAGGAAGAAAGGATGATTTGATTTTTGCTAATGAGAACTTAAATTAAAATTAAAACAATTACATAAATAAAGAGAGTAATCTGAATATGGAGAGACACTTAGGATTTCAAATCCACTACTAATCTCATATCATGTAATTAAAATATCCAATTCTAGTAAATCAATGGTCCGGATAATAATGATGTATTATGGCTACAAGCCCCAATATCATCGTCAAGAAGATGAGTATATTCAAAACGTAGGCACAAATCGTTTGCACTAAACTAAAGTTGCCACATGATTCATCTCTCCTAAGCATGACTCATCTCACAATTTATATATACAAGAAAGCAAAACCGTTGTGAAAAATCTAGAAACCTTAGATGTTGATTTGTGATTATGTATCAATTTTAAGCAGAATATAACAATCCCAATCAAATAATAAAAGACAAATTGACACAACGATTTTACGTGGAAAAATCACAATTGGACACCTCTAACTGTGATTAAAAAACCACGGGCAACAGCCACAAAACAATCCACTAAGAAGATTTAAAGAAATTATACAGGTATACTCTCAATTACCTAGCGAATCCACGCCTAATTGAACCAAACTCTATGTGCCTCTTCCAACCATGTCTTCACCTCGGAATTGTCTTTACGATGAGCCACTCCAGAATCCACCAAAGCTTCAGGCTCGAATTCTTCAGAATCCACCGAAGAACAACTCTCTCTCTCTCTCTTGTATATAACAAACAAAACCTTTGATGTACTCTCTTTAAACCATGAGTTGAATACTCAATAAAACATCAAAGAAAACTAACAAAATATCCCCAGATATAAACCTTAAAAACCAAAAAGAAGATCTGGAGGAATTAATTTAGTTTTGGGAGAAAACCAACTACTTATAGAAAACAAAAGTAATCCTAGTTTTGAAAGAAAACCAACTTCTTATAGAAATCCTTGTCAACCGGGATTGCCAAGAATAAAACCTAACAATCTCCCCCTTTGGCAATGCCGTGACAAAACACACCTAACAAATAAAATCCTAATCACCCCAACCCATAACAGCCAACAAAAGCCAACTTCTATCCCAAGGTCATGATCTGCAAAACAGTTATTAGTGCCACAATCTCCAAAACAACTATTAGTGCCACAAGAGTATATGAAAAAAAATAATAAACATATGACAAGATTATCTTGAAGCATGAGATGGAAAACATGAATAGATGCGACTTGGAGATATTAAGAACATGTAACATGAAAACATGAACAACACCTTGAACAGCACCTTTTGTCACGAATTGACAAAGGAAGCTCAATCAACTAAAGCATGATCATAAACCACACAAGCAATGATATGATGATGTAAATATCAGAAGCATGCAAGAATGCAAGCAACATGCAAAACAACTAAAGCCAATCTTCCTTACCAAACAAATCAAAGTGATCATGCAAACAAACTTTTGTAACAATAAACCAAACTTCCCCTCACTAAAAACAACCAAACACACTGAAAATAGTGAACAAGAAGAAAAAGACAAAAAATAATATGGTGGAGCAGACAAAGAATTTCAGATTAGTACCTTAATACACACAAGACTATCCAAGAAGCACAATTACTTGAAAACACAATGTGCACAGCCTCTAGAAAATTCCTCATAAAAGAAAGTGATGCATTATGTGAAAAGCATAGATCCCATGATAAAAGTGTGTGTGTGACTCTTGGGATTCGACAAACACTAGATTCAAATCCTAGTAGTGATATAAAAGCTGGACCTCCAACAAGAGAATCTAAGCATAATTACGGAAAGTCAAACCACTAGGAATCAAGGAGTATTTGGTGAGTAAAAGCGGGGGCTCCCCCTCAATCAATGAATCCTTTATTTTTTTTATTTTTTTTTTCACATCTTTTTCTTTTCTTTTCTTTCTTTTTCACATCTTTTTTTTCTTTTGCACATTTTTTCTTTCTTTTGCACACTCATTGGCGGCTGACACGCTCAAGAGTATGGAAACTGAACCAGAGAAGCATGGATATTATAAAGATGGCCTGGTTGGTGACACTGAGGTAGCCTTTTCCTCATGCCTGGATTACAAAGAATAGAGGGGGAAAGCCGTGGAGATGCAAAAAGATGGAAGGTGGTTAAAAGACTCAACATCACCCATGATATGCTAGTATAGGTCAATTCCTCTAGAAAAACAAAAGATACAATGCCAGAAGTCCATAAAAAAATAATCACTAAGGCAGAAGACTCCGATATTTGCTAATCCAAGAGTGTGTACAGAATGAGACATACTAATCAAAAAACACACACTCCAAAATGAGTAATGACCACAGAAGGCACATACATATTAACATGTAATGGATATTCTTATCAATTCCAATATGCACCAAAGACCACTCAAAAATTTCAAGCTTGCAAAACCATACTAAGAAAATCTTTTTGGGTTTTTTTTTATTTTTTTTCTTTTTCTAAACCAAGCAAGACAAAAAAAGAAGAAGCACACATTTTTTTTTTTCTCATTAAAAAAAATACACAGAAATCCAAAAACTAAAACAAATAAACAAATTAACACAATGTCAAGACATCACCCAAACCGCTTTGACTTGGTTTCTAACTTTCTATTTTTAGGTCTAGGCAAATACACTCTCCCATGCAACTTATAACAATAAGGGCGAATATGACCATGCATACCACAATGATGACAAATAAAAACAGGGTGTACCTTCTTTTCTTTTACCTTACCAACTCTAGGAAGTTTGAGAAGTCCATCCTTATGTTGAATTTTTTGTTCTCCCTTTCCATGAGTTCTTGTATCATGAGATGTAGATGCACTCTGTTTTTGCTCTTTGTTATCACCAAAGCCAATGCCACTCTTGTCACAACACATTTGTTGAGACCCAATGATATTGTCCAAAGTCTTTGAGCCTTTGTTCCAAAGACCAATGGTAGCCATAGCACACTTGAGTTCTTCCTCTTTCTTGATGATTAGCTCCTCCAAGGTTACTTGAGACATCTCGAGACTTTCAATCTTTTCTTCATATGTTGCAAAGATTTCTTGTAGCTCATCCCTCTCTGTCTCACAAGTCAAGAGTTTCGCACAAAGGACTTGTCGATCATTAGATATCTTGATGGCATCAATCTTAGCCTCAGAAATCTCTTTCTTTAATTTGACATTCTCACTTTCACATGCTTTGAGTTTTGTAGTAAGTTTGTCATTCAATTTGGATAAGTTAAGAGATTCCTTATACAACTTTTCATAAGCTTGCTCAAGCTCTTCATCATCACTTCCCGAGGATTCATCATCAGTGGTATTCTCAACCGGGCTCTTCGGATACTCTGTTTGTCCTTCAGTTTCAGAAGCTGCCATGAAAGTAAGGAATTGTTTATGTCACTCATCACCTTGATCTTCATTGTCACTTTCATCTTTATCAGATTCTGATTCATCATCCCAAATGATAGCGAGGGCTTTTTTCTTCCTCAACCGAGTGGGGCATTCTTGAGCAAAGTGGCCAAATCCTTGGCATTCATAGCATTGGAGTCTTTCAGAGTTCCCTTGTATCTTTCCTTTCTCCTTCTTGGCTATAGAATTAATTTTGAGTTTATCTTTGCCTTTAGATTTATGAGTATGAGTAGATTCCAAAAGATTAGGATTCTTTTTCAAAAAAGATTTTTTAAATTATTTAACAAAAGCAGCCGTAATCTTGGAATCTATCTCACAATCCTCTCCAACTCTATGAGTACTACTAAAAGCAATATCTTTTTGTTTCTTTTTGAAATTCCTATGTGCCTCATAAGTTTGGAGATTTCCAACCAACTGATCCAGCTTGAGGTTGTCAACATCTTGTGCCTCCTCAATAGCCGTAACTTTTGGTTGGAATCGATCGGGCAAGGATCTCAAAATTTTTCCCACAACTTTGGATTCTGGTATTTTTTTCACCTAAATTGAAGCTGGAATTTACAATGTCACTCAACTTCGCATAAAATTCAGCAAAGGTCTCACTATTTTTCATTGAAAGGTTTTCGAAACTAGACGTAAGCCTTTGAAGTTTTGAACGTTTAACAGAATGAGTGCCCTCATGAATAGTTTGTAAGATATCCCAAGCCTCTTTTGCGACTTCACAATTACAGATACGACTAAACTCTTCAGGTGTGACAGCGCAAAAAACAGAATTGATAGCTTTACTATTCCAGCTACTATTTTGGTAATCAATTGTGTCCCACTTATCAATTGGTTTGGGGAAAGTTGCTCCATCAATGGTAATCGTTGGTTCAGTCCACCCATACATGGCAGATTACCAAACTTTTTCATTAATAGATTTTAAAAATGATCTCATCCGAGCTTTCCAAAACGAATAATTGGATCCGTCAAGTAGGGGTGGTCGACTATAGAATTTCCCTCACGAATTGAATCCATTATCACAAATCAAACAAGATCTCGTTCTAAATGAATTTTTTTTGAAAAAAAAAATAGAACGACCTGCTCTGATACCAATTGAAAAATCTAGAAACCTTAGATGTTGATTTGTGATTATGTATCAATTTTAAGTAGAATATAACAATCCCAATCAAATAATAAAAGACAAATCGACACAACGATTTTACGTGGAAAAATCACAATTGGACACATCTAACTGTGATTAAAAAACCACGGGCAACAGCCACAAAACAATCCACTAAGAAGATTTAAAGGAATTACACAGATATACTCTCAATTACCTAGCGAATCCACGCCTAATTGAACCAACCTCTATGTGCCTCTTCCAACCATGTCTTCACCTCGGAATTGTCTTTACGATGAGCCACTCCAGAATCCACCGAAGCTTCAGGCTCGAATTCTTCAGAATCCACCGAAGAACAACTCTCTCTCTCTCTCTCTCTCTCTCTCTTGTATATAACAAACAAAACCTTTGATGTACTCTCTTTAAACCATGAGTTGAATACTCAATAAAACATCAAAGAAAACTAACAAAATATCCCCAGATATAAACCTTCAAAACCAAAAAGAAGATCTGGAGGAATTAATTTAGTTTTGGGAGAAAACCAACTACTTATAGAAAACAAAAGTAATTCTAGTTTTGAAAGAAACCCAACTTCTTATAGAAATCCTTGTCAACCGGGATTGCCAAGAATAAAACCTAACACGTTGTATGATCATGCATTCTAAATCACAGAAATCAAATACATAAATCGAATAAAAAGATTATTTGAATAAAAGATCTAAAAATAATTATATAATGATTATCCAATTACAATGACAAACAAGAATTAAAATACAAAATTACATGATACTTTATTAGAGTTTCATTGCAATCCCAAGAAGAAGGCATAGCCACTTATGGAGAGGTTGAATACTTCGAATGTTGAAGAGGAAGCCATGGATTAATGATTTGCTCTTATTCTCTAGCTTCTAGTCGTTTTCTCTAGGGTTTCAGATACCAAAATAGGTCCCCAAAATCTTTTTTTATAGCCTACAGTCAATTCAGAGTAAAAAAAATAGGCACAAATATTGAGGCAAATCTGCTCGTGTGGATTGGGAATTTTGCTCATGCGAATTCACTTAGTCACAATTTTTCGCTCTTTTTGCCTCTTTTTGCGATCCTTTTATCTTCGGAGTGATATTAACCTAAAAATGAAGAAAAACACTTTATTGTATTAAATATCATAAACGAAAAGACTAAAAACATAAGATAAAGAGCCTCAAAGTGTAACATTTTGGCTCAAATCACACCCTCCAACTTACACTTTACTAGTCCTTGAGTAAAGCCAAATAAAGAAAAATCTATCTAAGCCACTTTCATAGGGATCACGATTACATTTAGCATATGCAACAAGCCTTTTAAACCACAAGGTTACCCAACTGGATTAATGAAGTCTCATGATGGTTTCTAGAGATGATACCCACAAACATCAACTTGATCAAAGGAATTGAAACTTGGGACAAATTTATGTACAAATACTCGGTACCACCCCCTTTTTCATCAAAACCAGCCTCTCTCACTTATGACAAATTTTGAGTACGCAAGTCAGACAAATCTTCAAACAATCCATGAGCCCATAAATATGCAAATAAATAGCATCAAATCACAATCGGATGGAAGGTGTCATACGTTTCATTAGTGTAAAGTGAGATTTAGTGTAGCAGGAAAGACAACATCTCTTACTCATGTATTAACTTCCAACAACAAAGCGCCTTGAATCTTTGAAATCAAATATGGGTCCGAACTTTTCTTTCTTTTTTATAAATTTTTTTTTTATGTTTATATATATATATATATTGGTGAATGGATCTTTTAAGCTTTCTAATTAACTCATGTAACAAGTGTTAGGCCAGTGATTGCCAAAACAGACAGACTTAGGGTACTAGGTGTAGAGACACCTCAACAAGCTTAATAACTCGAGTTAACAAGGCTACAGACCAAACATTTTATTTTATTTTATTTTTATTTTATTTATTTTTTTTTTATTTTTTATTTTTTTTGTGACTATGCAATGTTTAAGTCCCTTTAGTTTTCTAATTAACTCATGTAGCAAGTGTTAGGCCAACGACTCCCAATCCAGACGGACTTAGGGCACTAGGTGTAGAGACACCCCAACGGGCTTAATAACTCAAGTTAAAATGGTTACGAACTCAAACTAGTCCCTTTTTTCTTTTTTCTTTTTACTTTTTTTTTCTTTTTTCTTTTTATTTTATTTTATTTTATACAAGAACCATGCTCATATCTCAAACACCAGTTCATCTTAAGCAGTTGGAAGCAACACATGATCAGAACAATCAACTTTAACTACCACAACCAAATGTGACCATATAAGTGCACAAAGTGACAAGTGATACGAGCAATCCTTATGCAATAATACCGAAATGAATTTGTATTTCATAAGTCATGAATAATCCAAAAATATCTGCCCCACACACTCTCAACTCAAGACATAAGCAAACTAGGATGGTCAACATGATAAAGAGTGTAGCATAACCATATTCACATATAAACTCTATACCAAGCATAAATCCCATTATTCAAGCCTGAGTGCAAAAAAAAAATGGCAACAATACAACCTTCCCCTAACTAAAGGTTGCAGTGCCCTCACTGGCAAAGACAAAGAATGAAAGTAGCCAAATTCATAAAATATATATATATTAAATAAAAATAAATAAATAAAAGAAGAGATATATACAAGAATATAGGAGGTCCATAGTTAGGAGAGCTAGGCACATATATATGTATATATAGGTCCGACACAAAAAATAAATAAATAAAATAAAACGAAAAGGAAAAACCCCAAAGTGTGGAGAATAGTGATAACAACAGAGCTTGAAAAGAAGAAAACCAAGAATATCATGGTGTCACTGATGCGGCAGTGGCGGACCAAAAATTCCGCTCATGCAGTTTTTTTTTTTTTTTTTTTTTAAAGCACAACTCAGAAACATATTCACCCAAATTCTATCTTTTTCAAGCATTTGACATACAAATACGCGTTAACTAATCACAGAACACTCAATAAAGAGGTATACTCTTCACACGAAAACTACGGGTACTACTTTTCTCCCTAATGATGTTTACAACTTTCCTATTCTCCAACAGGGTGACAGACTAGGTTGACTTGGTATCTAGAATTAAGGCACCTAAAGCTATCTCTACCTATGGGGCTGCCATAAAGATTTCAAGCCGAGGTGGTTTTGAAGTAATCTCCACACTCTTGGGTATTTAAACTATACTTTAGTCTCAAAAATTCCAAACCTTTGTGTTCTAGGCATTGCCATTCAAACTTTAGTTTCCACCATCTCAGTTGGTCCCCTAGGAACTTATCACAAACGTAGTAGGTGACTATACTAGACAGTCAGAGGTCGTTCGGGCACGGCGAACACCAAAGGACTTTTAAAGTCTCCTAGACATGAAATGCAATCACGCATACTACACAAAATACTATTTTTGTTTGTTTTTTCTTTATTTTTTATTTTAAGACAAAAACAACAGCACACAAAGAAAAACAATTATATATATACTTGTTTTGTTAAACCAAAAACAAAAGCCTTTCCCCCCAACTTAAATGACAATGGCCTCTTCAAGTGTATACCACAGGTACTACTTTTCTCCCCAACGATGTTTGCAACTTTCCTATTCTCCAACAGGGTGATAGACTAGGTTGACTTGATATCCAGAATTGAGGCACCTAAAGCTACCTCAACCTATGGAGCTACCTTACAGATTTCAAGCCGATGTGGTTTTGAAGCAATCTCCACACCCCTGGGTATTTAAACCAGACTTTAGTCTCAAAAATTCCAAACTTTTGTATTCTAGGCTTTGCCATTCGAACTCTAGTTTCCACCGTCTCAGTTGGTCTCCTAGGAACTCATCACAAACATAGTAGGTGGCTATACCAGACCGTCAAAGGTCGTTCGGGCACGGCGAACACCAAAGGACTTGTACCTTTAGAGGATTTAAAGTCTCCTAGACATGAAATGTAATCACGCACAATACACAAAACACTATTTTTTTTTTTTATTTTTGTTTTTTGTTTTTATTTTATTTTATTTTATTTTATTGTTTTTTTTTTTTAAGACAAAAACAATAGCACGCAAAGAAAAACAATTATATATATATATATATATATTTGTGTTTTTTGTTAAACCAAAAAGAAAAGCCTTTCCCCCTAACTTAAATGACAATGACCTAAATGACATATACCAAAAAGGACCGACAAGATCAGTAAAAAGAAAGGGAATTAAAACACAATAAAATATACATCCCTGAATTGTAGAGAAAGATGCCTCCCAACTGGAAGGAAACTATACCTGCAAAAGGGTTAGAAAATAAACACAGCATAGAAAATTTTGTTTATTATTATTATTTATTTTCTAGATCCAAGGCTTCATATTGATCTTCCTTTAAGTAATCCATCTAAAACCAAATTTGTTAGGTCCTTCTCAGCAATTCCCTTCAAAGGGGTACTAGTCTATTTTGCCCTGATACACCACACTAAAAACACATAAAATAATAAATAAAAAAAATAAAGCTAAAATTCTTAGGTTTCCTCCCGATAAAAGCTAAATTTATTATCTTCAGCCAGATATCAACGAAAATAAATAAACCCGACCAACAGTGTGGGAATAGGTTGTAAATGACTTGTAGGAAGATGATTAATGAAGTGGAGAAATATGTGTGTCAAAAGTATAGTGAGTAAAGAAATCTCACGGGTTGAAATAATAAGATCAAAATCAAAAATAAAATCCCACCCATGCTGATTTGCTTTATCACTACATCTTTCTACAGTTAAATCCCTTTCAATTTTTTCCAGATGAAAGACCGTAACTATGGAGGGAGTTTCTATCATATCTATGGGTGCAACAATAGGCTCAAATGACAAAAATACTAACTCCATATCAGTTGTTAGATCACTGGATAGATGAGTTTTGGCTTCACTAGGTTCAATTTGCAACTCTTTTTTGAAAGTAAAGAGTTGAGTCATTTCGTAGCCATGTTGTGGACAAGCATCTACATAGCTCTTGTATCGTTCCCAACAATGACAAAATAACTCATCCGCTTCCTGAGTAAAATTTAATATTTTTCTTTTGAGAAGAGTGAGTTCAGATGGAGGTTGTGATTCTTTCCATTGAAAATAAGCCGACATATTTACCCAATAATCCTCATTAATTGCAAACTCATGACCAGAAAAATTACTTCCAAATAAAGTCATCTTCAAGAAAATATATATATATATATATGGTTTTAAGCACTTGTGGGCTGTTCACTTGCTGTGTAGATACGCGAAAACCCTACACAACTAGGTACACAAAGAAAAGAGAGTAATAAACTAAGAATAAAAATAAAATAAAATCCTAAATTATAAATTATAAATTAAAATCACTATTGAATTAAACAACCGTGCTAATAGTCTCCAGCAACAGCGTCAAAAATTGATCGATCGTTTTTCAACTAAACAAAGCACTAATTCAGTAGAACAATGGATTGTCCAGGTATCATACCATGAGGACTTTCGACTAAGTTATATTAATTCGAGTGGTAATTTTTAATTTAATTTGAGGAAGAGGGGATGATTTGATTTTTACTAATGAGAATTTAAATTAAAACTAAAACAATTGCGCAAATATAGAGAGTAATCTGAATATGGAAAGAGACTTAGGATTTCAAATCCACTACTAATCTCATATAATGTAATTAAAATATTCAATTCTTGTAAATCAATGGCCCGGATAATAATGATGTATCGTGGCTACAAGCCCCAATATCATCGTTAAGAAGATGAGTATATTCAAAACGTAGGCACGACTCATCTTTAGTTGGCACGAATCGTCTACATTAAACTAAGGTTGCAGCATGATTAGTCTCCCCTAAGCATGACTTTGTCTCACGATTTGTATATACAAGAAATTAAAACAGTTGTATGATCATGCATTCTCAATCACAAAAATCGAACACATAAATCAAACAAAAAGATTATTTGAATAAAAGATCTAAAAACAATCATACAATGATTATCCAATTCCAAATTCAAACTAAAATTAAAATACAAAACTACATGATACTTGATTAGAGTTTTATCTCAATCTTAAGAAGAAAGCTTAGCCGCTTATGAAGAGGTTGAACACTTCGAATGTTGAAAAGGAAGCTATGAATTGACGATTTGCTCTTCTTCTCTAGCTTCTAACAATTTTCTCTAGGGTTTCATATACCAAAACAGGTCCCCAAAATCTCTTTTTATAGCCTCCAGTCAATTCAGAGAAAAACACGCGCACAAATATCAAGAAAATTTTGCTCGTGCAAATTGGGAATTCCGTTCATGCGAATTCAGTCAGAGGCGAATTTTGGGCAGGGAAATCCGCTCATGCAGATTAGTGAACTCTGTTCATACGGATTCACTTAGTCATGGATTTTTCTCTCTTTTTGTGATCCTTTTGTCTCCAGAGTGATATTAACATGAAAATGAAAAAAAAAAAAAACACTTTATTGTATCAAATATCATAAACTAAAAGACTAAAAATATACAATAGGGAGTGTCAAAGTGTAACATTTCGACTCATATCACAATCTTAGTCACCAATTGAATTATTTATAGCACTGAGTCACTAAAGATGAATCAATAATCTTAGTTGCCGCACCCTTTAGGAAAAATAAACAATACAAAAACATATATATATATATATTATTAATTCTTGAGTTTTTTTAAACAAAATCCTAACTACTACGAAATTGATTTTTAAATATCTATTGGGCCTCCAAAAGTGAGATATAAAATATAAAAATATATTATAATCAACACTAAATTAAATTAAATATTTTTAACAAATCAATTGAGTCTCATACTGCACTAAACAGATATACCCCCAATCTTGGACCAGGTTTGCACAGAGCTTAGCTCGAATCTTGTCCGGCCATCACTAGTTTGAGCTTGGTCGACCGATTGTCTTACGTTGATTTGAATTTGTTACTATAGCTCGATCTGACCTTGATGTACCTCCGTCTGCAGAATTGTCATGCATCACTCCATGGTTCATTGGGTCAGCCATTTGAAATGATTGACATAACAAGGTTTGCATTTCTTCTGCAACACGCTACAGTCTCAAGATTAAGGGCCTAGGACATTGCTTATTTAATTCTTATTTTAAGCTACCCCTATAACTTTGAGTCCAGATCCTCTCCTGTCTTTCCTCTGGGTGACGGCCCAGATTGGGCCACGTCACCCCACTCAAATCTACTACTCAGATTAGCTTAAAAAAAAAATTTCAAAAATAGAGGCACAGAGCTAAAATTTTCCCTCCCATATCTTCCTTGCCTCTTTTCCCTCCCTCTTGAGTTCCTCACCAACAACGACTCCATCTCGTGAAATCAACAGCAAACATTAACAGCTGTGAACATCAACGCCCGAAATCTTTCTCGGTGTCTCCTTTTCTCCTTTGTTTGTCTCCCTCTCCCTCAGCACATCTTCCTCACTCTCGTCTCCTCACTATCATCTCCTTCATGATTTACACTATGAACCAGAGCTCCGGCGACAGCGAACTAGAACCCGGCGAGAAATCCCATTTATGTTCTTTCTTCACCAAATTGAAACCTAAGGTAATATATAAAACTAGTGAATTTTTAATCTTATGCTCTTCATACATTAATTTAATCTTTAAGAAATCAACACCAACAATTTTACAAAAGAGTTATTCCTATAAAAAAAACCTTTCTTCACCCACAACTTTAGGGGGAGAGGGGGGAATGCACCTTCAACAACATAAACAGCAACAATTTCATGTCTTCTACATTAACCTTTAAAAAATCAAACATGAACCTTTAACTGGATCAACTTGTCCTTCACAGCTTCTATTCTTGCTTATTTGGTCCATCTCTTCATAATCTATTGTAAAGGAACCTCTTTCAGCTTCAATATTTCTCTCACAACCTTCAAATAGTGACTGCATGCAGAAAATCCCTTTCCTTTCAAACTTTGTACAACTACAAGCCAAAGAGCCATCCATCTCCATCTTCATTTTCCTTGCATTTTTCCCAATAGGATCAACGATTGTGTATACGGTACAACCCCCACCATATTCAATTGCTTGCATGTCTGATTCAACAGAAAGAAAATACTCATCTTGAAACTCCTCAAAAATATTTTTAGTGTACACATTACCCATTTGACTTAACATTTTGAATGGTACTCTCACCCTAGGCAACATTTGGTATAAAGCATATCCTGCTTCTAACTCCTTGTACCGCTTCTCACAAAGTACCCTTTCAAAATGCAAGAAGAATTCATTTAAATTAAAATCGGAACAAATGTAATCCTTCAAAAATGCATTAAAAGATTCACTGAGTTGTGTTGTACTCATTCCCGCAGCCCATGTTGATCTGATATATGGCCAACCCCATTTTTCCTTCACCCCAAAAGCCAACTTCAACTAATGATTATCATGAGCATCATATGCATCAAGCATTTCCCCCACTTCATTTTCCATTCATTTTCATCCTCAATATCAAACATGAATTTATTTAATACACCTTTCACCCCCTTATCTTGAAAGAGACAATTAACATGCCTTAATGCATTGCATCAAATGCCAAGTGCACAAACGGTGACTCGTGTCAAGCATCACAATGGATGTGGCCTTAGCCATTGCAGCATCTTGATAGGTAAACAAAGTTTTTGGTGCCTTTTTGGACATAGCCGCTAAAAAAGTTTGAAGTAACCATATAAATGTTTTGGCAGTCTCATCATACAAGAAAGTTGTAGCAAAAACAACTACTTCTCTATTATGGTTAAATCCCACAAAAGATGCAAATGGCCTATGCTCTTTATTTAACTTGTAGGTAGTATCAAATGTAACTACATCGCCAAATTGGGCATAATCCATGATCATTTGTGCATCAGCCCAAAATATATTCGTTATTTGCTCCTCATTATCTAACTGGAAAGCATAAAAAAAAGATAGATTCTCCAAAGATTTTTGTTGAAAGTATTGCAACACATTACTTACTTCTCCATACGCTAAACTTTTTTGTCTTTTGGTTCTCAAATAATTTTTTTGATCTAATTTCAAAAACCCAAGAGACTGCCTCCCACCAGCTTCCCTACCCATGAGTTCAAAAGATTGCCCCAAACGAAGACCAGACTGTGAGGCTAAGTCTAACTGAATTGCTTGTGTAGTTGATATCTTTCTCTGCGATGGCAACATATGGCCACAATCAAAAGATACAAGTTCATGGTTGTGTTTTTCTTTGAAATCAATCACAACAAATTTCCCAGTAGTGACATCCAATTTAACAAAAAGTCGGGCCTCACAACTAGTCCTAGTTTCAACTCTAGGGTTTTTTGTTTTTTTTTATCAATGGGTCTCGCTTGTCAACCTTCCGAAATCCCTTCTTGTTGCAAACAAAATTTCTAGAAATAATTTGGTTAGTAAACTTGTTCTTCTTACAGTATTCCCTTACGCTAATCCCCATTCTTCCTCCATATGCATTATAAAAATCTTACACACCTTCTTCCAAATCAAAGGCCATTCCTTCTTTTGGCTTCCGACCACAATTGTTGTCAGGTTCCATATCCATATGAAAACACAACTGCAAAGTAAAGACAATGAAATGGGAGAAGCTTTAGAAAAGCTTTCTCACACACAACTTTAGAAAAAATATAAATAAATAAAAAATAAAATAAAATTGAACCTTTAACAACTCAAACAGCAACAATTTCATGTCTTATACATTAACATTCAAAAAATCAAACAGAAACCTTTAACCGAATATCTTATAATCTTCATACATTAATTTAATCTTTAAGAAATCAATAGCAAAAATTTTACAAAAGAGTTATTCCTATAAAATCAACAATTTAATGTCTTATGCATTAACATTTAAAAAATCAAACAGGAACCTTTACCTAGATGTCTTATACTCTTCATACATTAATTTAATCTTTAAGAAATCAACAGCAACAATTTTACAAAAGAGTTATTCCTACAAAATCATTCCTATAAAAAAAAAACCTTTCTTCACCTACAGCTTTAGAAAAAAGAAGAAGAAGAAGAAGAAGAAGATATGAACCTTTAACAACATAAACAACAACAATTTCATGTCTTCTACATTAACCTTTAAAAAATCAAACAAGAATCTTTAATTGGATGTCTTATACTCTTCATACATTAATTTAATCTTTAAGAAATCAAACAGCAACAATTCTACAAACAAAATCAACAATCTCCAACTTGTTGCCTACCCATTTTCAAGCACAATCTCCAATTCTTCTTCATCCAATGCATTAAGAGATAGAGGTGGTGTTGTTGCCTACCCATTTTTTAATGCGATATGAGTTGAACTTCATATACAGAAAATCAAATTAAGTAGATTACTAATAAGGATGAGTCACTGTATTCATCAACAATACACCACCAACAACAAAACAAATACTCTCCTAAAAAAAATGTAATTACTCTCCAATGAATAAAAAAAACTTTAAAAAAAAAACTCTTCTAAAACAACAATAAAAATGTATCATGAAATTATATATCCATGAACAACGTGAAACTGTGAACACCATTTATATTTTCAATGCAGAACCATTATCATAATGAAAACTGTAACAACCCCCACTCCACTCTAGTCATGCTTGCATGTATTACATGATCTTGTCTCGATATGTTGCATTTGCATTCCTTGACTTGTCTTGCATAAGTGTTACTCGCATGCTATGTTCCTTGTTCGGTGTGTGTTTGAACCGAGGTCATCTTGAGCCTAGGTCGCTCCTTTGATACTCTTACACCTAGAACCATCTTGGGATTCCTTTGGTTGACCTGCACTCGCACCCTGACATTTGGCCGAGATGTCATTATCTAGGCCGAGGTGTTCATCACCAAGGCCGAGATGTGTATTATCTAGGCCGAGATGTTACCCTTGAACCCAAGTGATCTTGTTCCTGGACAGGTATGACCTAGACCGAGGTGTGGCACATCTAGGCCGAGGTGTAGCACAGCTAGGCCAAGTGTTGTCCTTCCTAGCCGAGATCATTGAGACCTTACTTGCCGAAGCCTCGTTCTTAGCCGAGATTGTTACTTGCCGAAGTACCCTTGCAACCTAGCTTGTTGAACACGCTTTGTCATAGTCTTGTCTTTTCAGTCAGTCACCCTTTTGAGCTGAACCAACCAACCATTGCCACGTGTCCGAGCTGAGTGTTAAGTCAGCCGGCAAACCTAGAAATGTATCATTTTGTATCATATCTTTGTTCTTGAGAAGAGAGAAGCTCTAGAAGAAGAAGAAGAAGTCTTTAGAGAGAGAGGTAGATCCCAAGCTTGATTCCTAGAGTTCAAACCGTTTGATTTGTGTTCTGAGGTTAGAATCTTGATCTACTCTTGTTGCTCTTATTGATCATCTAGCTGCATTGCATGATCGAATCTGTCCTGCATGCCATGCATTGATTTAAAGTTGATTTTAGAAAGAGAAGTTAGTGTTCATGTGTTCTTGAAGAAAAGCCATGATTTGATCCGAAAGCTTGCATCAAGATTCATGTATTTGTGTTTGTTTTCCTAAGGTCTTCAAGTATGGGTACCCAGGTCCATGTTTTCAAACTCATAGCATGAAACCTCAGATTTTATAATAATAAGTTATGATCTTTGCATTCATCTTCTTCATGCTCTTCATGTTCTGGAGCAGAGGGAAACCCAGATTTTCCCGACTTCATTTCCTTGAATGTGGCCCTCGGGACCCCACCTCGGCGAGGAGGTGTGGAACCTCGGCCTAGACCTGAATGGTGCCCAGCATGTTTTCCCCAAGATGAGAAATAGTGTTTGCTTTGATTTGACTTAGTTTTGAAGAATGCCGAGATCATTTGTATGCATGTGAAGCTTGTTTAAAAGCGCATTCAATAAACTTGCCATGTGTTTGTAGGACTTGGACTTGTCTCGACCCCGACGTTTGAAGAGCTATGTGAGTGGTATTTTTAATAAAGATATGTTATAAAGCTTTGATAAAAACCTTGTTTTGCCTCGTTCGGAAAGTATTTATGAGCATGAATGACTATTCCTATTTTGTATACTAAATACTATCTTGTTTTGATGACATTCTTGGAAAAGTCCATATGTGCTAGGGGACTCTAAGCGTTCATAGCACAAGTCCTTAGTGTCAGGGGACTATAATGCAACTGCACTCTTGTTTTGGAAGTCCGTATATGCTAGGGGACTCTAAGCATTTGTAGCACAAGTCCTTAGTGTCCGGGGACTATAATGCAACGACACCATTGTTTGAGATATCTCCCTTGTCTTGTCTTGCCTTGCCACTGACGGTTTTACCGCGTGGGTTTGTTTGTCCGGAATGTCATCCCTTGTATTACATTGATGTTAGTAAGCATCCAAGTAAGCATCCATTGAAGCTTTGAAAGATTTGATAGATGAACTTGATTCATCCCATGTATTGTTTTGTTAAAAGATCTCGGATATCATTCGTGTAAACCCTTTATTTCTTATACCATTCACTGAGTATCCAAGCTCACCCTCTCTATATATATGTAGGTGATGAGCAGGACGGCAGCGACGCCTAGATGTGTTTTGCCGATGTGTTTTTGGATTCGTGTTTTGCAAACATCTTGAAGATCATGCTTCTTGACTTGTAGTTAATTTCTTTTATATATGTCGGCTTGAGAAGCCTTTTGGTCAGGATGTATTTTTGCACTTCATCATAATTGTATTCGAGTTGTAAAGCTATGTAAAGATGTATGCTATTTCATTTGACTTATGCACAGCTCTTATGGACTAATTAGATTTACATATATTGCTCCCGCACATGTAAGCCCCATATATTATACTCTGTTGTGTGTGAATTTTGAAAGTAGGCCTTCGGTAATCTCGGATTACTGGCCATCATGGCACCATTCTACTATGGGCGGAATGGGGTCGTGACAAAAACAATAGAAGATATATATATATATATAATATACATACATCTATATCTATTTTGTTTATATATATATATATATATGTATGTATATGCATTGGAGTTCTCTGTTTTTGATCTTTTGCCGCCTTTTTTTATGTTCCTCTTCAACGATCTCCTTTAAGATTCCAATGAATGACCATTAAACCCCCCCCCTCCCCAATTTGACATGTTCAGGATTTTTTTTCTTTTTATTCAATGAATGATCTTAATTTTTTAAAGCCCCAAATCAAAGCCCTAATTTTTTATATTTCAAATCTACTTTACTTTCTAAATCAAAACCCTAACTTTATAATCTAGAGCTACTAAAACTAAGGAAACTTATGATTTCTCATTTTCACAAGTCGCTGCATTAGGTGCAAATGTTGAAAGCAAGTTAAATGGCCATTTTTGTACTGAAAATAAAGTTCTAATGATCAACCGTAGAGCTTGGAAGTGGCTTGTGAAGACAACAATCATGTAAGGAAAATTCCAACAAGATTGAAGAAAAAACACCCAACTAGTAAGGGCAAAAGGAGGATAAAAGGTCCATGTGAGGTGGCGTTGGAAGCAAGCTTTAAAAAGAAATCCCGTGCTAAATTTTTGAGTTCTTCACAACTTGTTGCAGCTCTAACAGTTACACCTTCTCCATTATCTATTGGAGGAGATGTCTACATTCATGAAAATGTTCCTCCTCTTCATCCTCCTCCTCCTCCTCCTCCTCATTCCTTTGCCATGGGTGGCACTTCAATTCCTCATCCATTGATTTATCCCACGTATAATGTGAGTGAGATTTTATCAATTAGTTTTTTTTTTTTTTTTTTTGTGGGTATAATATGATTATGTAATCTTGGTATGAAGACTAATATAATATGAATTCATTGTAAGCAAACAATTTTCCGTATTGTGGTCAACCTACATTTATGACACTACTTCAAGGTGGGTATGACATTGGTTTTCAAGATTCTCAAGGCTCAAATACGGATTGTTGACCAACAAATACTTTAATGTGTAGTCAGGTACTGTTGCTATTTTTTTCGTCTTGTTTTTGCCAAAAAAATTACTGTTTTGGTGTTGTTTTGCTACTATTCTTGCTGCTGTTTTGTAGTTGAAATTGTAGAAGTTTTGCTACTGTTTTGGTGCTCAAAGTGCTTTTTTTTTTTTTTTCCTACTGTTTTGTTGTTGCTGTTCCATGTGTTTTGGTGCTCAAAGTGTTGCTGCTTTTTCTTTTTTTCTTTTTTTCTTTTTTTTTTTTTTTTGCTGTTTTGGTGCTCAAAGTGCCGCTATTTTGCTCTTCTTTTTTTTTCTTTTTTTTTTTCCAGGGTATAGATGGGCACAAAGAGGTGGAAGGCACTTCAAATTTCAAGCATAGAAGATGAATTGTGTTTGAACTTGCTGCTGAATTTTGCATCCAATTGCTTAAATACTCTGCTACTATGGTTTTTTGCTGCTGTTGTTTGTGCCTCACAATCTACTGAATTTTTTTTTTTTTTTTTCTAGTTCATGGTCTAATCCATTTGTTGTAAAACTTGGGGCTTTTGGAGTCAACATGAGAATAACACAAAAGAATAATATGTAGATTTAGTGAGAATATGTACTTGTGTTGTGTATGCAATATTAAGAGGCAATTCAGTAAGAATATATAGATTCAGCTCATTCGCTGTTCCATACGACATGTGTTTGTTAAACAAATCTGGACAAAAGGAGAAAAAGTGCTACTATTTTGTGTGTGCAATGCATGCCTTTTAAGAGACAATTCTTCTTATTTGAGGCAAACTCAAATTTGTTCCATTTGAGTAATCATCAATTACTCACCACAGTTTAATTTGATATGCCAACAATCAAAGTTCCATTAATTTCTTTTGTTAGATTCAATGAGAAAGGTCCGAGTTTTTGAGATTAAATCTGACTATTTACTAGAATCTCCAAAAAATCATAGTTGATAAGAAGAAACAAGCCATTACATCCATTCAACCCTTAAACAAAAAAATCATTACCATTTCATTAAACAAATAAAACCATTACATTCATCATCACTTCAACAAAATTGTAGTGGTCCACCATACATTACATAAACATTCAACCTACAATAGAAGTCATACTCATTCTACCCTACATTACATACATTATTTCAAATACATTAGAACGACAACTACCACCAACAACAGAACAATAAAAGCAAACACATAATTCAACTTATCACTAACTATTTCAATCACCATTGCCAAGTCTCTACATTGTTTTCTACTCTTCATAGTCATGTCTTTGAGCTCCCTATTCAAGATAATTGCTTCTCTAAGAGTAGACGAGACATCCATGGGTTCTTCAAGAATATCATTCTCAACCACCTTTAAATTACGCTGCATCTGTGGAGGGATCCACCACTCAAAGAACTTACAGCCATTCACAGAATAGGAGCATACAAAATATAAGCAATTTGGGTTATCCGTTGACTAAGAAATCTTAACCATAGCTTTGTTGCCACATTGACAATTGCAGTTGTCGAATCTAACTTCATGAATGCTAGCCATACTTGCATTTGACGTTGACATTGACCTAGAAAAAATATCAACTAGCAAAAATCATTTATAATATCAACTAACACATTTAGCACGGAGCAAAGAAAAGCCAAGAGCATTTAGTAAAGAGCAAAGAGTAAACTTAATTTAGTTTGTGAAAAAATTTCATTCTTATGTCTTTCTATTATTTTTTTGTCAATTAGTAAATCACAATCTCTAGGTTATCTTCATCCAATGGATTAAGAGAGTAAAGAGCATTCAGCAATCTCCAATTTTTTGCCCACCCATTTTCAAGCACAATCTCCAATTCATCTTCATCCAATGCATTAAGAGACAAGGGTGGTGTTGTTGCCTACCCATTTTTTATTGCAATATGAGTTGAACTTCACATACAAAAAATCAAATTAAGTAGATTACTAACAAGGATGAGTCATTGTATTCATCAACAATACACCAACAACAACAATATAAATATTCTACTTAAAAAAATGTAAATACTCTCCAATGAATCAAAAAAATAAATAAATAAATAAAAATAAATGCCCTAAAACAACAATAAAAATTTATCATGAAATTAAATATCCATGAACAATGTGAAACTATGAACACCATTTATATTTTCAATGCATAACCATTATCATGCACAATGAAAGCAATTAAAGATATATATATATAATATATAATATATACATACATCTGTATCTATTTTGTATACATATATATGTATATGCATTGGAGTTCTCTGTTTTTGATCTTCTACCGCCTTTTTTTATGTTCCTCTTCGATGATCTCCTTTGAGATTCCAATGAATGACCATTAAGCCCTCTCAATTTGACATGTTGAGGATTTTTCTTTTTATTCAATGAATGACTTTAATTTTTTAAAGCCTCAAATCAAAGCCCTGATTTTTTATATTTCAAATCTACTTTACTTTCTCAATCAAAACCCCAACTTTATAATCTAGATTTAAAATTAGATTTCAGAATTTAGATGAGGAACCTATCTAGATTTCAGAGTTTGGAGGAGGAACCTAGTTCAATCTACGGCGTGAGAGACAACAATAGATGAAGACCGACAATCTAAACAAAAAGATTTCTTCGCTCCGGCAGACAACAATGGCATATGGACGGTGGTCGCCGGTGAAGAATGGTGGACGGTGGTCGCCGATGGAGAACAATGATGGCGGTTGGATCATTCCAATATGCGTCTCCTCTCCTCTCCCTCTTCCTCTCCCTCTCCCTCTCCCTCTCTCTTTTTTTGTTCTAGATCCTTTCTCCTCTTTCACGTTTTGCCTCTGTTTTTTATTTTGATTTTGATTTTTTTTTTAAACTAATCTGAGCCATAGATTTTGAGTGGGGTGATATGGCCCAATCTGGGCCGTCACCTGGAGGAAAGGTAGAAGAGGCAAGCTGGAGAGGATCTGGACTCAATAACTTTGGTTCCAGAAAGCTTGCAATCAATGTGGCCTTCCAACTTTCTCTCTCTAGAAATTCAAAATTTCTCAACATTGTGAGCTTCATCGACGGTGCCCTTTCTTTTGACAGTGTGGGACCTTTGGCATATTCGTCTTACTACCCGCAGCGTCTACCATCAACTCCGATGGCGAGCCTTGAAATTTGACAGTGCGGGTGGGTTTCATCACCATTGTTTTCAAGATTTCTTATTACTCTGAGATTCACCTTTTTCAGCGGGGTTGCTTCATTGGGGATGCTCTTTGCCATTTGCTACTTAATCTCGGCACTGTAAGTCTTCGATCTCGTGTATTTCGTTACAGTCTTCGTTGTCACTTGTCATTGTTGATTTTGGTTGTTACACCATTGTTTCCGACTAGTTACATGTTATCCGACGAATTCGTGGTTTTTCCCTTTGCCATTTGTAGACCATTGTTTTCTTGGATTTTTGGGTAAGCCCACTATTTTCTTGAGTTTTTAGATAGGCCTACTATATATTTATATATTTTTTTGGGGGGTTTTGGGCTGGCCACTATTTTCTAGGGTTTTGATTTCAAAAACATTGGCTTTAGTATCGTTGATCATTCGGTTGGCCATTGCGCTTCCAGCATTGCAAGTTGTTCGTATATATACATATATTTTTTTGGTAGAACGTTGCACCTCTAACATTGATGGTTGTCTAGCACGTAGTTGCTTGGTTGGCTGTTCCACCTTCTACTTTGCAAGCCATCCTTAGTGTATTTGTTTGGTAGGACATTATGCTTCCGGCTTGTGAGTTGTCCATCCGTTGCTTGCTTGGTTGGCTGCTCAAAATATGGGCAAGTTTTGTAACTTAGTAAATACTCCAATAGGAATGGATGAGTTTCGCTAGAAATATCACATTCCCAACGATGTCATGTTGACATTGGTAGCGATGGACGCAGATCGGTCGTGTGCGAGCATTGCAATGCTCTTCCCAATTGCCTCCATTGTAGAGGGGGGTGTTATGTTTCCATTGAACCCCTTGTTGCATCGATTCTTTTCTTATTTTAAACTTACACCAATGCAAATATCAGTGAACACATTTAGAGTGGTAAATGGCATCTCGGTCTTGAATGACCTCTTAAACTTAGACTTAGGCATTTGGGATATCCTTCATTGCTATTCATTGTTGCACAACAAAGGTGGTAAGACCTATTATGTCAAGGTTCGGTCGTTGGACCTCCAACTCGTCACTAAACTTCCTGCTAATAATAAACATGGCTCTAATTTCCTTCGAATCAGGGGGAATTGGGAGTTCGCTGCCGATGTGGTGGACCGATCAAAGCGGGTCCAGCGAGTGAACTGCCATCTAGTTCATTCTTCATTTTAATTTCTTTTCGTCCATTTGGTTATTGTCTATGAATTTATTTTTATTTTTATTTTTGTCAGTGTTGTTCTTACTTACAGGTTCAAAGAAGCTCAAAGAAGGCCAAAGAAAGAGCATTCGAGGGACATCAAAGTCGCACTGAGGTACGAAGATCAGTTGCCCCACATTTGCTTAACTATATGCATTCTTACAAATATCTCATGCAACGAAAAGTAAGCGACTTTTTGAGGAACTCACTCGAAATAGAAACCGAAGCGCAAGTTGGTCATACCACCCGAGTTTCCGCTTCTACTATTGTTTGTTCATCGAGTGGACCATTCAGTAAAGAGTACCCCCTCCCCCCCCCCCCCCCCCCCCCCCATAGGTTTGTTTTTTTTTCCCTCAAATTCTCACTTTGTTGATTATCATACATTGGTTGTTGTTTGTTCTCTCTCTCTCTCTCTCTCTCTCTCTTTAGGTTTTGATTTTGAGATTTTTCTTTTAGGGTTTTGATTTTAGAGTAGGATGGCAGATGCTAGGTAGAGGAGGGTCATTGAAAATTGGGTAGGGTGAATGAGTAACAGTGTGAAAAGGAGGTGAAGGGATGAGAAAGAGGGATAAAAGTGGCGAAAGGAGTTGATGATAGACTGGTAGCTAGAGAAGAGTTGAGGAGAGGCCAGGGGTGTTGATGAGGGGCTTCGGGTAGTAGGGGTGGCCAGGAAGGGTTACATATGGCAAGTGATGGTGGGGAAAGGAGAGGGCTGGCCAAAGGTGGTGTTGGCCACCAAAGTTGCAAAAGGAATGGAAGATGGGGAAAGAGTATTTTTGTCTTGTTAACTTGTGATACCCGCTTTTGCAATTAATTTTAAACATTTTGTCTCTTTTGAAATTTTTGAAAACGTCCCACTAGCAAATATGTTGTTGTCTGTACCAGTTTTCTACAATTTCCCAAATTTTATTATTATTTTTTTTAAATTGATACACTGACTCACAATTTCTCCCAAGTTTTTAAGCATATGACCTTTTGTCAAATTTCTTGCATTTACACGCCATGTAATGGTCAGGACTCTGCAGTGCACAAATTACTTAAATCAATACCACCATTGGTTCTCAATGATGAATATCCCATTCCAAATCCTAGTTATATACCGATTCCATTCATATGATCTCCATTAATGAGTTTGATGGATTACAAAATAACTCATCCGACACTTTTTGGGGTCAAAAGAATAAAATCAGATGACATTATTACTATCTTGGACAGTTGAAAGAGTAGATTGATATATTAAACCATATACAACAATGGAAATATAAGAATCAACTTGCGGGCTTATACCTCAATGTGGTGCAAGCCCTCTTCGTTTTGCTTTGCACTGCCAGATTTAGCTATAGATCTCTCTCTTTCTCTACCTCTCTACCTCTTTCCAAATGTTCGAGGAAATCCATCACCACAGGATCAATCCAAGGAGCTCCACGAGGAGATTCGGCACCTGCAACCCACCCTAAATGGCCCCCTTTTGGTGTAACTATCAACAAACAGTTCGGGTTTTCCTGCAATAGCACATGATACACAACATTAGAAATAAACATTTTACTCGTGCCCAGCTTTCTATCTCTTCAAGTCTTTCCCTGTTATCCTCTTTCTTTTGTGATTCTTACACCTTTTACTTTAGATCAAACATACAGGAACATCGTGTGAAAGCTTTCGCAATGCCTGTCAGTGTAAGCTCTATTGAGGACAGACAATCATATCAGTGATCATGTCTGTACGGTTACAGAATTTTTTGGGAGTGCTTTCCAAATATATAGTGTATCTAACAATATTGAGAGCAAAAGAATAGTAAAATGAAGGTTATGCAAAATTACAATAGCACGCAAGAAAACAAGAAAGCATTAGCAGAACAAAGCCACAGCGGATATCATTACATGTGGCTCGCATCATATCATATTATGAAAATAAGTTTGGTTATCTATTTTTATATCAACAAAGATGGAGCCACGATTTGCTTCAGAGGCAATTGGTGCATAAAAAACAAATAGCCAGTAAAGTTCGAATGCTATTAAAGAATTAAGAAACAAAAGACATATATTGCAATTGAAATACATATTTTGTCATTCCAACAATAATTAAGAAAAAATTTGCATATGCACTGATAATCAAAATTTTAAAATATACATATACATATTTCTTATAACATCTAACGAATATGCAAATAAAATTATTTATACCCTAAAAAGTAACCATGCTGCTTGTGATTTGCACACAATAAATAAATATATGGTTGCTCATATTTGTGAATGACATGCAAGATATTTATCATTAGAAAAAATTATTACATACCAAGATGCTATGAAGCATATGTATTTTGACAAACATGACGTACCCATACCAGATACTTGCACTGTATTGATACTTTGCATGGCTATTTTAGCATACGTGCTGGGTACGCTTAACATGTACTCAAATTTTTCTTCTTAATTTTTGTTGTACCGTAAAGGCACCTAATATATATACCGAATCCAGAATAATATTTTCTTCTACACAGAGGTGTAGTTGGTCTCATTGAATTTTTTTTTTCACTTTATTATTATTATTATTTTATTTTATTTTTTTGTAGCATGGTTTTAAAATTAAATTTTGGTTTGTAACTTATTTCATAATAATATTTAATTTTGATTTATGTCTTACTTTTTGTATTAAATGTTAATTGCAGGTTTAAACTCAACCAATAAACTACTTAAGTAATTTTTGCAGTACTCCAAATTAAAAATAAGTATTTTTTTTTTTTTTTTACTAGCATGCTCACCCATACCCGTATTTTTTTTTTTTTTTTTTTTTAACATTTTACCGTATTGACATACTCGTACCTGTACACATATTTCATAGCCAAGAAAGCCCTTTTTTATTTGGCACTTTCTTTTGTTTTTAGCACATAGGACAATTATGGTGTCGTTGAGTCTTTGGGGGAAAAAGGGCAAGACTATTAGAAATCGTAAAACAAAAGTCACAAGTGAAAAAAAGTTACACTTCCACCGCTGTGGTAGTTTTTGCATTTTCCTATTCCTTGTCAAACTTAAAAAAAATTACAGTGTCAGGTTTTATTTTAGCCAATTTGAGTCACACCAACAAGCTATGTTATATGGACTCAAGTATACAAGTAGCAAGTAGGATGTGTATCCAAACATTAGATTTTCATAAACTTAAATCTTAAGATCTTGGATACGTGTCAAAAAATTAGATACAGGTACAAATGCGTCATATACACATATATATTACGTATTGTATAATATTCTCGAATGAGATGTAAATTATGTTAAAATTTATTGGAAATTAAAATGGATTAAAGAAAAATATAAATTTCTGTCAATTCATTTGGTAGGCTAAAAATATTATTTTACTAACAAATATGAGGTTCTTCTTTTCATATATTGTAACAAATTAACCAACAAGGCAAGTGCAATAGTCAAATACTTAATCCCCCTTCTCACGTAATTACAAAATTGCTACTATCATGGGTAGCTGGAGACCAGCACCATATAGATAGTAATTTTCAGCCAATTTTACTTGGGCCTTATAGAAATACAGAGAGCAAAGAGGACTGATCAATTATTGCATTTCCCAGCAACCTAAACTTATTAAAAGTTTCACAAAAACCCTAGGCCTCCATGTAACAAATATATAATTTCAACTTGCACCTATGGTGATGACTAAAAAGTTGCACCAATAACCCAAAGATGAGAAAAGGCCAAAATAGCATAAAAAAAAGGAGAGAAAGAGAGGACAGATGGCAAACGTTTAAAATAGATTTGAGTGTTGAGAAAGATGAATCACATGGGGAGTTCATATAACCAACCACAAGAAGCTGAGATAGGTGGGTTTCTCTAACGCTTTGTTTGAAAAGGAAAATGGAAAATATGTGTGAAATAAAGTAAAATATAGATATATTTTATTTATATTTCACCTTCTTTTTTCCTTTGCCTTTCCAAATCCTTCCTCAAATCTACCAACTAAACACAGCGTAAATGATACAAAATCATTATCTTGGACAGAACTGAGATGAGAAGAGGCAAGTGCAAAGAGAACATGACTCCTGTTTCATTTTTGTCTTTCTATTTTCTTTGGGGAAAAACAAAGAAATAAACAAACAATAGGCTCCCTCATTCTACTTAAATACGAAACCATATAATGAAAAGTTTTAAAGAAATCCAATTGTTAACTATTTCCTCACTTCATAAATTCTCTACGACAAAACCAAAAAGAGAAACTCAATCTGAAACCCATTAATCCTCTCTCCTAATCATTGTTTACTGTGGAACTAAGAACCAACAGGAAATACCAACCTGCGACAATAATATAAAAATAGAATTGCATAGAGAATTTATGTGATCCGGTCATAAGAGACATACAATGTGCTAAGATCATAGTTCTAAATCGCGGTATCGGGTAACGTAACGGTATCAATCGCGGAGTATCGGTATCGGTAGTATCGACCGGTATGTATCGGGTATCGGGCGTCGCGGCTGTGAAATTTCAAAAATCATTAGCAATCTATCTAAAACTCAATTTTATGCATTTTTTGACTCTTTTAGCCTTAATTTATCACATTTTAATCAAAATTTTGATATGTAGAGACACTTTTTTGACTCATTTTCAACTAAATGATATGTATTTATTTTAGTCTCAACCTTTTATTTGGCATATATGTTAAACTTTTAATATAAAATTGATGTGGAAATATTTTTTACTTATTTTCAACAATGAAATACTTCCACATGCACAACAAATTAATAAGAGAAAGAGGGACATGAAAATAAATCATTCGCTTCAGTCATAATTGCATACAAACAATCTACTACAAATCAACAACTCTAAAACTTAGTAATAAAAAAATTAAAAAATCAAAAATAATAAAAAAAATCTGAAATAAAAAATCTGACAGATTAAATCTTTTTAAATAATATATATAAAAAATATATATATTGAGCATATGTGCATTTAAAATATCTATATATATATATATATAATATTTTTATATATAAAAAATTATATTCTATGCCGATAATATATATATATATATATAAAATTATGAGAGAACAAACCTACTCCTGAGTTATAAAATTATGAGTTCTATTCAGCTTCTGAACTTATGTGCATTTAAAATTATGTAAAAAATTGCTCCTCAATTCTATTCAACCTCAATAATATATATAAAAAATTATGTGCAATTAAAAAAATAACCACAGAAAAAAAAAAACAAAAACAAAAAACAAAACAAAAACCATGACTTAAAACAAATTATATAAACAAACCGATGACTTCTTCAGCCAAAAGAAAAAGAAAAACAGAGCATCGCATATACTGAAACAAACAATACACAAACCGATGACTTCTTCAGCCAAAAGAAAAAGAAAAACAGAGCATCACATATACTTAAACAAACAATACACAAACCGAACATAACTTAAAACAAAACCATGACTTCTTCAGCCAAAAGAAAAAAACAGAGCATCACGTATCGGACTGTATCGGAAACAAATCGTTTACGTATCAGATTCGGGCCGATACGTGTCGGGAATCGGCCGATACAGACGTGAAATTCATTCTTGCCGGTATACCGGTGAGTATCCGACTCGGCCCTCCCATTTTCCGGTACGAACCAGCCGGTACGGGACGTACCGGCCGATATTTAGAACCTTGGCTAAGGTAGCATTTAATATAAGCTAGCCCTGTGCATGGAGAGAGAGAGAGAGAGAGAGAGAGAGAGAATGGGTGCATACCTGAATATCTTAGCGAGGGATTCCCCTAGATGGAGAAATTGGATCATTTGCAGCCTATGAACCATTCAATGCAACATATTATCAAACAAATAATTATTTTTCTTTGCTGCTCCATTTTTTCCTTTCAATGGAACTTGCTAAGTGGCACAAAACAAAGTTCAATTACTAATGATTTGAGAGTTGTCTTACCTTGTAATTCTCAATTCAAATAAAAATGAATTCTTGGAGCCGAATCATGTGCAGTGCATTTATTTCTTCTTCTTTTTTCCTATACTCTCCATCTCTGATACAATCACCTGGGTTGATTTTACCCTTGAAAACCAGCTTGCAAAGGAAGGGTGCTCAAGAAGCTTATATGCACATAGCTAAGCCCTTTCTATTGACTAACCCAATGGTATCCATTTCCCTTCAAAAGGCTTCACTCACCTATCAATTTCCAACATCTTGGCAAGTATTTTAATCTTGACTGTAAGTGGTCCCCTCCATGGCTTGAACTGTAAAGCAGCCACCCATTGGATCCCATACTCTCATAGGTTGCATCTGAACCCATACTCAACATGGTGATTGGCTCTGACATAAACCATTTGCAAGCAAAAAATGTTGCACTTACTAAAGAATGTATTATCACCATGCTAAAATAGAGAAGCCTTACATTTCAAAATGAACAGGAATCTAATAACCAATACAACTAAATAGGAAGTGAAGGCACTAGCATCGATATTATTGTCCAGATGAGTTGGCATAACTAAACAGACATGTTTTTATACTGACACACCCTCTATGGCAACTGGCAAGAGCAGCAGCATTTAGTTAAGGTCTTCAAGAGATACCTGAACTAAATAAAAAAATAAAAACCTTCAAAGAAAATAAAATATCTGTCAACCCTAACCGTTGTAGAGAGGAGAAGAAGTTCCTCACTACATCACTTAGATTGCAAAGAAATTAGTCCATAGCGAAGCTTTCGAATGAATCGAACACCTAGTGAAGTTGTCAAAAGTCCCTAGAGAAGCATTCAACAATATTGAGGCCCCGACGAAGTTGTCAAAGGTCATAGTGAAGTTGTCAAACGTTGATTTCTCTTTCTTCGTTTCTCTCTCCATTTCTATTCTTCATTTTGATACATTCAAAAGCTTTAATACGACCTAATTTCTATACGATCTAAGCGATGTAGTGAGCAACTTCTTCTCCTTCTCCCTATGATGCTAGGGTTTACAGATGATTTATTTTTTGTGAATTTCACTTTTTTTATTTTTTTACTTTTTACACTTTTAACCCCATGTAAAAGTTTTTAAAATCTTATTTTGGCCCCACAGTGTCCCAAACATGTCTCAATGTGTCCAATTGAACCAAATAACTAAATAAGTAAATAAATTTGACACCTTCAGTGTATCCGACACGTGTTGGACACTTGTACATAGTCTCCGGCAGAGTAGTGGCAGTACATACCTAATAAACATTGATGATGACCTCAGTTCTAGGGCAAGAGTTTCATCTTTGATACTCATCCACGAGAGACACAATTAACGGAATGAAGAGGAGATTTAGGTGGTGTTTGATAAATTTAAAAACTGAAAACTGGTTGTTTGAGATGATCTAAATAAGTGCACTTTTCGACATTTTACGAAAAGATATACAGAAAAATAAAGAAGTGATGTGACCCAAAAAAAATAAAAAGATAAAAAGTGTGCTTATATAGCACACCCCAAACTAAGACCTCATTTGGGAACAGGCTTTTTTAGTAACTTTTTGGGTTTTTAGCTAAAATATGATGTAAAAAAAATTAGTATGTTTGGGATGACTTTTTAATTTTTTACGAAAAGATGAGCAAAAAGTAGAAAGAAAATGAATCTTTGACTTTTTAGTATAGGTTGTTGGCGTTTTGATTTTTTTTAGTGACTTTTTAACTTTTTGGCTTTTTGGCTAAAATCATCACTTGCCAAACGAGACCTAAGTATTGAAATTTGAATGCATAATTTTTTAAGCTGAAAAACTGTTTGATAAAATTTAAGTGCTTAATTAAAATAAATTGTTTGATCAAATTTGAAATTTATTATTTTCAAATTGTATATTTTAACTTTTATATTGTGATTGTGGTGGTAGTGGTGGTGGTGATGGTATGATGGTGATGGTGGCGGCGGCGGCAGCGGCGGTGGCCGTAGTGGTAGAGATAGTAGTAGTAGTAAAATGATGGCTGTACTTATAACAACAATGACAATTGTGATGAAAGTGGTGGTAGTAATGGTGGTGGTGACGGCATGACTGTGGCGGCAATGGTGGTAGTGGTAATGGTAGTGATGTTGGTGGCAGTGGTAACGATAGTAATGTTAGTGGTAGTTGTGGCTGTGGCATGATGGTAATGGTGGTAGCAGTAGTAGTGGTGATGGTAGTAGCAGTAGCGGTAGCGGTGGTAGTGGTAGTGACGGTAAAGATAATGGCGGCGGCGGCGGTGGCGGCGAGTTTATAATAGTATATATCGATACTTATTTTATATCACTTAAATTTTTCTTAAATTTTAACCTACATTTTAAGAGATACTTAAATTTTAAAGTAATATCGATTGTGGTTATCAAACGGGTTTAATTGATTATCAGTTAATACATTTAATTTTAAGTGTTGAATCATGTTATCAAACACCCCATTAGGCTATTTCAATCATGGATTTTGTGAAAGGAAGATCTCTCTCTCTCTCTCTCTCTCTCTCTCTCTCTCTCTCTCTCTCTCACAGTTCCGTTAGGTTAGGTTAAGTTAGTTTTAAAAAATGAAAAAAAAAAAAAGAAAAAAGAGCATGCATAGGTTAACCCTCTTTATTTTTGTAATCATCTCTAACCCTGTCTTTTCTGTATTTCTCTTATTCTTCTTTGTCGAACTTGAATTAGACGTGCATGGGAAAAAAACATACTTCAAAACAAACAAAAAAAATTGGTTGTGCTCAACTTGTTGCATTTGTTGAATTTGTTATAATCCCTAAATTTGCTTTATTAATTTATTGTAATTACTATTCAATAGGAACCAATTTTTTATTCTTGAATGTGGCATTGGCTTCTACGGGTAGTGACATATCTGACAAATTTGATGAGAAAAGCCATTATGGAATCATGTAACCAAACCTTGGGAAGGAGGAGGAAATTATCAATTTAAATATAATTTCTGTAATGAAACTTTGAAAGATTTGTACACAAGAGTGAAGGCACACTTCCAAGAAAAGGGATTGTTCTTGCAAAACAAGTTACATGAATTTTTATTTATTTTTTGATAAATAAAGAGTAAATGCTATTAAAAAAGCATCAGCTTGTTTTTCAAGCAAGGAACCAAAGACACTAACCCCTCGAACGTTCGACAATTCACTCCAGCCACATAAGGCATAAAGGCGCCTACAACCAAGCCTGCTACGCCTCTTCCCTATCTTGCCCCTCTCCAAACTACCCAACACCTCCTTCACCGTCCCCTGCTTCACCCAAACCAAATTAAACACACCAAAAATCAACCCTCAAAGTTGAAACTTCACTGGACAATGAAGAAGAAGATGCGATACAGATTCTGCATCATGACAACATAAACAACACCAATTAACCAAAACATGCCGACACCGAATTAAATTATCCAAAGTCAAAATCAGACCATGCGCAACCAACCAAACAAAAAATCCCAGATTAAATGGCACCCTACAAACCCAAATCCCTTGCCAAGGAAAAGAAACATCCCTGGCCCCCACATGCGCCAGAACACTCCTTTAGCCCCCTTACACCTCCACTACAACCCATCCACTCCAACACCCCTCAAACCATACAACTCCTCCAAAAGGTCCACCAACTGATCAACCTTCCAATCAAACACTGCCCTACAAAGCTTTACATCCCACACCATCCTACCGTCTATTATAGACAGGTAGGAAGCAATTGCTGCATCCTAACAATCTGCAATATAGAACACCAAACGAAACCAACAAGCCAAACTCTGCTCGCCACACCACCAATCTGTCCAAAAATTCACTTGAGCACCACATCCCACACTAAAACTAGCCCACCTCCAAAATTTCCCCTCTCCTAAGACAAATATCTTCCATATACCCCTCCCATGAGTACTCCTCATCTCCCCAGAACCTCAACACCCCACCCAATACCATATTTAGCCACCACCAACCTCCGCCACAATCAATCCACTTCTCCCACAAAACACCACAACCGCTTCCCCACCAAAGCCCTATTAAATATCACTAAGCTCTAAATCCCCAACCCTCCCTCATCCTTGGACTGCACACCATCTTCCAATCCACTAAATGATACTTGAAACCCTCACCCACCCCACCCCACCCCATCCTAACCCAACCCAACCCAACCCAAAGAAAGTCTGTTACAAGTAAGAATATTACACAACTACAAAATGAAAATAATAGGCTAAATTGAGAATTAAAAATGCTCAGCCAAAAAGAGTACATTTTCCCCCTTCTAGTGTGCCAATGGGTGGTAGTTATACTCTTGAAACAAATAAGAGGAAAGAACGTGAGATGTGGAGGTTGAGTAGGATGGTTGAATGGTTATGGCTGCAAAAGTCAAGACTTACGTGGGCATTGAAAGGGGATAAAAATACTAGATACTTCCACGTAGTTGCAAAATGCAGAACAGCTAGAAATGAAATAAACTCTATAGTAGATGGGGAGGTGGTGGTTGAAGATCCGGGCCAGGTGAAGAACAAGGTGCTCGAACATTTTAAAAATCAGTACACAGAGCTTTGGTCATCAAGACCTGTGTTGGGGGGTTGGTTCCCATCAGTGGAAGGCATGGTGAGGTCTGGTTGGTTAGAAGCAGATTTTTCAGTAGCAGAAATCAAAGCAGCAGTGATGGAGTGTGATGGAAATAAGGCACCGGGACCGGATGGTTTTAATTTGATGTGCTATCAGAAGTTTTGGAAAGTCATGAAGGATGATGTGGTTAATTTTGTGAAAGAATTTCATAGCAATGGGAAGCTGGTGAAGGGTATAAATAGTTCGTTCATAACCCTTATACCTAAGAAGGAGAATCCTTTAGGGCTATCTGATTATAGACCTATAAGCTTGGTGAGCTCTATATACAAGATAATAGCCAAAGTGTTGGCTAATAGACTGAAATCTGTAATGCCTCATATCATTAGTGAATCCCAGTCTGCGTTTTTGAGTGGTAGAAATATTCTAGATGGGGTGTTAATAGCTAATGAAGTTGTTGACGGTTGGAAGAAAGTCAAAAAGAAGGGGTTAATTATACAGTTAGACTTTGAGAAGGCATATGATTCTATTAACTAGGGCTTCCTATTTTCGATGATATCTAATTTTGGGTTTGGGGATAAGTGGATTAAGTGGATTAAGGAGTGTGTTACAACTGCTAGGCTCTCAGTGCTTGTTAATGGATCTCCTACAGAAGAGTTCAGTCCACAAAGAGGTCTCAGACAAGGGGATCTTTTGTCTCCTTTCCTGTTTAATATTGCGGTTGAAGGTTTACATATGTTGTTGAGCTGAGCCTCCCAGTTAGATTTATTAAAAGGGGTGAAGGTAGGTCATGATGGTGTGTTGTTAACGTATCTCCAGTTTGCAGATGATACATTATTATTTTGTGAAGCCCAGGTGGATGAAGTGAGGAAGTTGAAAAGGGTGCTTAGGTGCTTTGAAATTATGTCGGGACTCAAAATAAATTTCCACAAGAGTGTTGTTTGCGGTGTGGGTGTTTCCAAGGAGATGTTAGATGGTTTTGCTGCAATGTTGAATTGTAAAACTAAGTCATTACCTCTAAAGTACCTTGGGATGCCATTAGGAGCTAATCCAAGAAAGAAAGCTACATGGAAACCAGTGGTGGATAAAGTCAAAAGCAAGCTGGCTGGTTGGAAGAGGAAGTTATTGTCCTTTGCGGAGAGGTTAACTCTAGTCAAATCGGTAACTTCAGCTTTGCCGGTTTATTACCTATCGCTGTTTAAGATGCCTGAAGGGGTAGCCAGACAGTTGGAGAAGATTCAAGCTACATTCTTATGGGGTGGGTCTGAGATGGAAAGAAAAATCCATATGATTAAGTGGGAGGACTTGTCTAAAACAGTAGAGAAAGGTGGGCCGGGTATCAGAAAAATAAGAGCTGTGAATAAGTGTTTGTTGATTAAATGGTGGTGGAGGTTTGGTAGTGAAAAGGATGCGTTGTGGAAGAGAGTAATTTGTAGCAGATATAAGATGGAGGTTGATGGTTGGATTCCGAGTTTACTTCCCTCTAGTAGTCACTCGGCAATATGGAAAGGAATTATTTCTATAGCTGATCAGTGTAGTAGCCTCAAGGAATTTTATTTGAATAATTTTAAGTTGAAGGTTGGGGATGGGTGGAGGATCGGATTCTGGTCTGATGTTTGGTTTCAGTCTGCTTGTTTGAAGGATGAATTTCCAATCTTGTATAGGCTGTCTTTGGTTAAAAATGAATCTTTAAGAAGTTTATCTGATAAGAAAAGTTTGGTGGGTGGCTGGTCCTTTGAGTTTAGAAGGGAGTTATATGAGTGGGAGGAGTTAGAGTTGGCTAGGCTCCTTGATTATCTGCAGGGGGCTCCTGCAGTGTGTACAGAGTGTGTTGATCAGCCTACATGGGTAGCTTCACCAGTTGGGGTACTAACAGTTGCGGATTTATATAAGGGGGGGTGTGGTCAATACGGGTGCCACCATGAGTATTACCAAGTTGATTTGGCTTAACTATATCCCTCCTAAGGTGCAGGTCTTTGGTTGGTTTGCATGGAAAAATAGACTCAAGTCCAAGGAATTTCTGCAAAAAGTGGGGGTGATCAACTCTAGTGCTTCCATCGCTTGTGTGTTTTGTGGTAGTGCTAATGAATCAGTAAATCATGTATTAGTTTGGTGCCCCTTTGTATGGAGGGTTTGGGCTGAAATGCTGGATTGGTGGGGTGTCCATGCTACAATTCCAAAATTTGTGGAGAGTATACTGCTGTGGTGGGCAGGGGAGAAGTTAAGGAAGAAAGAAAGGAAGATCTGGAGGGTGATTCCATTGGCTGTGATGTGGTCTGTTTGGAAGTGTAGGAATGAAGTTGTGCTTAGATCAATACCCCCAAACTTGGTGGATCTTTGTGATTTAATTAAATTTAGGATTGCTTTTTGGTTAATACCAGCTTTCAGAGATTATAATTTTTCAGTTCAGGATTTTGTGTTCAACCTGAGGCAAATGAGGGTGTGCTTGGGAGGGTCTGCTATAATTGCGTAGAGCTGTTTGGTTTGTTGGGGGATTATGGTGTATTGACCTGCGGTGTGCTGTATGCTTTGTTGTGTCTTGTCCTGCTGTGTGCCATATGCTTTGCTGGGTGTATTATTGCTAATCTGCTGTGTGCTGTGTGCTGCTGGGTTGTCCTACTGTGTGCTATGTGCTGTATTTTGGTGTGTTATTGCTTATCTGCTGGGGTGGTATGGTGATTTAGAGGTGCTGTGGCTTTAGCTGGTCTGTTATCTGCTTGGGTTTAGATCCTAGGCTTTGTCTGGTTTGTATTCCTGTTTGTTTTCTTTTTTGCTTTCTGGTGTTGGTTTCTCACCAACTGGAGCTTGGAGCTTTTGCTTAGCTCCAAGCTCCTCTTTATTGATGTAATTTTTTCACTCTTTGGATGTTTCATCAATAAAGATTTCGTTTTGCCGATCAAAAAAAAAAAAAAGAGTAAAGAACGTGAGTCTGGAACTAGGACTGGGACTGAGAAAGAATCCAATATGAAGGAGAAGGATCAAATTGCATTGTAAAATTGATGGGATGTTCTATTCAGTGAGATTAACCATTTAACCTCACAAGGAACCCTTACTTTATACCTCCTACTCATTTACCATAAGTCACTATATTTTCAGATATTTACCTCTTGGTTATAATTTATTACGAACCACATTACTTCAGAAGAAGAGGGCAAATATTGATGGATTGTTGCAACAAATTAGGAACACATGGATGGAAAATGTGCAAAGCATTGGTAGTGATGTTTGGAGTGATATCCACTCCCCCATGCATCAAATCCAACCTTGACATGATCTGCTCCACTATGTTTATCGTTCCTTGAGTCAGTTGACTGGTCGGGAGAAACGAAGGACTAAAAGTGCATTGCAAACTTGATGAAAGAGGTAATTAGCAAGGTTGAGGAAAATAATGTGATTCAACTCATCACCGATAATGCTACTAATTGTAAGGTAGCGGAACTTGTCGACTCAAATTTCAAAATATGAAAAGTTTTAGCACATTTTGAGACTCATGTCAGACAAAGATTCTTTTTTTTTGCCTTAATGAAGGGAATTTCACAATTTCCTACATGTTGGAGAGTGTTGAACTCAAGACAAATGGTGAAAAAGATAAATTATTTCACTAATGAACGAAAAAACTTACAAATTGAAGTGGCTAAGGGAATCTAAGACACTCAACTTGCAAAACTAAGAAATGTAAAGACAATGGTGTTGAGCCAAATTGAAGTGTTGAATGTCAGATTCTTTGTTTAGTGTTGACCTCTTTGCCTACCATATGCCCTATTATTTATAGTGGTTGTTTGTGGTGGTAGTTTCATCCTGCTATCTTTGCTAGCGGCCTGCCACTTGTCCTACATTTTGGCTTTTCCCACATGTTTATTATGCACTAATAACTTCCACTTTCCACATTTAGTGGTACGTTGGGGCCAAAACCCTGCTAATCGTCTTGCTTCCACTTTGACATAACTCCATTTCCTTCATTCTCTCTGTGAGAATATTAGTTTGTATTTGTATATATTTGAGAGATTGTGTGAATATTTTTAGATTCTTAGGATTATTCTTGTTTCCTATTTAGTCTTAGGCTTAGAATTGCTATATAAATCTGATGTAGGACAAGATTTTAAAAATTCCTATATTTTTAGTTAATATTTTTGCTATATTATTTGATTAAGATCCTCATAATTTAATATAAACATTTTAGAATTAGGTTTCTTAATTTGTTTTGATTTCCTTTTCCTAATTTCATAGGTTTTTTGTTTTCCAAGAATTAGATTAGTTTATTGTTTCCTTATTTGAGTTTTCTTGGTGTCCAAGAATACTTGGTCTCCAAGGCTTACATTATTAAAAATAGTTATGTAAGTCTCATGGCAAAGATAACTTTTATGCAACGATATCCCGATATTTTCTCTTCCTTGTAGATTCAAGGTTCTATTTTTCTCGTGGATTTGAGAACCCCTTTCGTCTACTAGAACAATATCTAGTCCCCGTGTATTCCGCTGCGTCAAAGTGGTATCAGAGCAAAGATTTGCCTGGCTCAATGGCATTCATCGGAGTAGGAAGCACAAACCCTATTGACGATGCTCGTAGGGTGGAAGCTATGTGGGATGCGATTGAGGAACATCAACTACAGGTACACAAAATTCGCAATGAGATTTGTAATCTACTTTCCAAATTGGGACTAGTTGTCAACCTATGGCAACCAACAACTGATAGCGTTTGCACCGAAGAATTTGCCCGAGGTCAACCTCTTAATTTATGTTTATTTGTAGAAATTTCATATAAGTTATAAAAAGAATATTTTCTTGATTGGTTGCTTGATCTGAAAATTTCTTTGAACGTATGAAGATTCCTTATGAAAAGAAAGTTATATTTGCATCCTACAAACTTGATAAAATTGCATTGAACAATGTTATTAAAGGCGATAGGCACACTAAGGAGCCAAGGTCTCTTGGGGCCTAGGTGCAACGCGCAAGGCAAGGAGCGGGCTTTACCAAAGTGAGGCACATCTTTATGTAAAATATATATATATAATTTAATATAAGTAAATAATTTAGGGTCCAACATAAGTAAAATGAAATATTACACGTTCAAAAATATAAATACCAACAAACACTAATATTGTGACACAGACAAATGTAACATTATTTCAAAGTTTAACATAAAACATGAATAAGAAGAAGGGAGAAGAACAAGAAGAGGGGGGAAAAAAACTGATCAGTCCAAAGAAGGATAAGAAAGAGAAGGAGACCAGAGCACAAGCATAAGAAGATGGAAGAAGAAGAAGATCACAACTATGTGAAGAAGAAGATAGTAATGTGGAGAAGACAACAATGTAGAGAAGAAGGGAAGAGAATGAGAGAGAAATGCAAGGAGAGAAAAAGAAGACAACAACATGAACAATAATTTCTCAGCAGCAAAAAGTTCTTCGGAGATTAAGAATTAGGGTAAAATTTTCTTCTATCATTGATTTGGGGCTTAATGCCTAATGTATTGGCATGTGTACTCAAGAGTAGGGATCTTTTGTAGTTGCACTATATTAAATAAATGGTAACATTTCAAACAAAACCAATCAAAGCAACAATAAAAAAATAAAAATAAAATAAAAAAGGCGCAAACCTTGGGCTTTACTTCACCTTGGCCCAGTCACATGCCTTAAGCGTGACTTATCGAAGTCGCCTGGCCTGGAACACTGCAAGGCACAAATCTTGGGCCTAGGCGCATGCCTAGGGGCACCTTTAATAACACTGGCATTGAAGTGGTAGAATGGATTACAAGATTATCGACTTTGCAAAGGAAAGACAAAATTCCTTCATGGTTAATAATGAAAAAAGTTTTTAGCAAGCAAATTTTACTTTCATGATAATGAAGATAGTCATATACAAATGAAGATACTTCAATGGAATTGATAAAAGTTTGCAATGAAATTGTAGTTGCAAGAGAAAATATTTCACATCATAAAATTGTTTGTGGTGCGGGTACTTGTAAAACTAATGAAAAAGATTCAAATACTAGTGAGGAAATTCTACAAAGAGATCTTGACAAATTGAAGAAGAAATTTCAGCTCTATATCATGAGGAAAGTCAAGACAAATCAAAGATTGTTGAAAGGATTGAAACTTATGTCTTCAAATTGGAAATTACTTCAAAGAAAAGAATTGCTCAAATAGAAAATTTTGCCACGGAAAGTGAAGATTCATCAAAAAAGAATATTTTAAAGATCCAAGAAAATTATACAATTCAATTCATTCACCGATGGATGTTAAGGAAGAATTGATTTTATTGGTGTCACAAGTTTTGATGTGATTTTCAACTCATGTTTGATTGATCTTGTCAATCAATTGAAGATCAACTTGAAGAAAATTTTGCGCATTCGATTCATAAAGATTTCTTTGGGACCACAACTGAAGAAATTGAGATATTCAACATCTCTTTGTTTCGCATGGAAAGTGGCAAATCTCTAATATGAACTAGAGGACAAGTTCTTTCAAAGAAGAAGAGTTTGATGTAGGACAAGATTTTAAGAATTCCTATATTTTTAGTTTTAATATTTTTAATATATTATTTGATTAAGATTCTTGTAATTTAGTACAAATATATAAAAATTAAGTTTCTTAATTTGTTTTGATTTCCTTTTCCTAATTTCATAGGTTTCTGGTTTTCCAAGAATTAGATTAGTTTATTGTTTCCTTATTTGAGTTTTCTTGATGTCCAAGAATACTTGGTCTCTAAAGCTTACATTATTACAAATAGCTACGTAAGCCTCATGTCAAAGATAACTTTTATGCCATAATATTCAAATATTTTCTCTTCCTTGTGGATTCAATATTCTATTTGTCTCGTGGATTCAAGAACCCCTTTCGTCTACTAGAACGATATCTAGTTCCTGTATATTCCGCTATGTCAAAATTAGATGTACATTTTGTATTGATTTACAATTGAATATACAGATTATTCAAAAATCTTACATGGTATCAGAGCTAGCTTCAAAACCCTAGCAGCCATTATCAAATCTTCTATGGTTCATTTGGTTCAAGTTGACCCATTTGATTCATGGTTCGTCTAGTTTGTGATTGGGTCTGGTTCATCTAGATCATTTGATTCACTCGATCAACTCTCTCTAATTCACAATCTTTAGTTGTTCGCAAGCTCTCATTGGTTCACTAGGTATCGTGGTCTCGTCTCTCTCTCTTTCTCTCTCTAGATCGACTTTTGGTTCTCTTTGCCTCTATGTGCTTCGATCTATATTCTCATGCATGAGCCATCTCTCGGCTTCAATCTCTCTCTCTCTCTCTCTCTCTCTCTCTCCTCTTGCATACCCATCGAACTCAACCATCTAATTCAAGAAGACCATATGATCGTGGCCATACGATCTCGCAATCTCTCTCTAACCCTTGCGAAGTTTCTCTCTCATCTGATTTTGGGTCAGCTCATCTCTCACTTGATGGGTGTAAGAAGGGTTCGAGGTGAATAGTGATTAAGAGAGTGATTAGAGAGGCAAAACTATATCAATGGTCCAACAAAGTCGGAATGGCTGGAGAAATGAGTCAACAAAAATCTGGAAAAGTTAGAGAATGAGTAGTTGGATGAGGGTAGAGCAAGTGACTCAAGGAGAAGAGAATGACGGTGCACAAAATGGGTAGTATTTCCCCAAGTCTCCAAAAATCCTCCTCTTGGATCTTTGGAAATGGATCCTATTTATAGGCTTTTCCTTGACACCAAAGGATACCAAATGGCCAAATAAAGTGAGAACATGTACACTATGAACGAGGTCAATAATCAGTCTCACTTTTCTTCCAATAGTACACTATGAACTTATAAGCATATAAGAAACGGAATAAATGAATCACGATACTTAAGATATTTAGAATCCACCAATAAAAGTAAGTTTTGAGAGGCATTCAAATATCAAAACTCATGAGAATGGATAATATGATTGATTCATAGAAGCACAAAATAATTGAAATTCGAAAACTAAAATTTAAAAGTACAAAAAAATAATAATAATAACTATCACATGAAGGAAGAAAGCAAGTTCGCAACATAAACTCGAAGATCTTAAAGACCTTCAAGAACGTATTTATTTCTAGTGATGCACCACTGAAATAAAGCATGCACTTTGAAGATGTGCCAACAATTTTCACAAGATACTTGAACGATAAATCAATTTGGATAAGCAAAATTGACAGTGTATGAATTGGCGTAGGAATTTAGACAAGGAAAAAGCAGAAGCAAATTAAACCAAACAAAACAGAAAGAAATAGCGAAAAACAATATACTGTACTTTAGTTATAATACCTGACCCAAATATTGAACAAGAATGTTTGCTCCAAGTGACCAACCAACAGCATATAAATTGGCATTTGGGTACCTGCCACTACTTCCCGAAGATCTTCTATAAATGAAGCTGAATAGAACTGCATATCAGCCAGTGTTACGAAATAAACCACAACACATGAAAATGCTTCACTTCAAATTGCGTAATTTGATTTTTTTTTTTTTTTTTTTAAAAAAAAAGGGGAACTTACTGATAAGTCCCATGTACCAAGTTCAAAACCCAGCTAATCCCAAAACAAAACACTCGCACCAATTAGTCCAATACATTTTTAATTGTTACCAAAAAATCCTTTTTTTTTTTTTTAATTTACAGACACTGTTCACATCTTACTACCGTAGGACTTCCGTCAAACGGTCGCCGGAAACTCGTCGAAATGTTCAACATCGCCGGAAAGTCGCCGGAGTTTCGCCGGAAGTTCGCCGGAGTGTTAAGAACGTTAATAGAAGTCGCCGGAATATTCAGAACGTTCACTGGACGTTAAGAACATCACTGGAGACTCACCGGAATGTCTAGAATATTGTCGGAAAAAAAAAAGAATAAATGGATAAATTATAGCAAAAAAAAATAGCAAAATGTGCTAAATATTGATAAACTAAAAGGAAAAAAAATGAAACGACAAAAAACAACAACAATGGGAAAAACATATGTTATTTTTCAATTTTTGTAAGGTTCAAGCAAATAATCTCTAAATAGTGATCAAACTGAAAAGTAAGTTTTGAAACTGTAAAATGTTACAGTTTCAAACAAAAATCTATTAAGCATTTATCCTTATTAATCAAGCTGAAAAACATGTTATGAAACTGTAAAATTTTACAGTTTTATACCATGATTCATTCCAGTACCAAAAAAATTTGAAACTGCAAAATTTTACAGTTTTCACCGCCTGTAACTAAAACTCGAAAACTTCTTGTTCAGAATTCGAAAATTTTCTCCATTAGAACAGAAAAACAGAAGTGTATAGCAGAGAAAAAAAAAAAGAGATCGAAGGAAAAAGGCGGATGTAGAGAGAGGATTGTACTCCGGCAACTATTTTTTGTTTAGATCTAGCCAAATCTGATGTAGATCTACTCAGATCTGATGTAGATCTGAGTAGATCTACATCAGATCTAAGTAGATCCACTCATCTTATTCGTCGGAAATATATCATCTTCTTCGTCGGAAATATATTATCTTCGCCGTCGGTGAGAGTGAAGTCACGAGTTGATTTCGATAGTTGGCGATTATCAGTGAACCCCGATCAATGGAGAAAGACATGATCATCGGTCGTCGTCCATGACAAACACGATGAGAGAAAAATGCAGAAAAAAAAAAACGAGAGAGGAAGGGAAGCAAAAAGCAGAGAGAGAGAGGAAAGGACTTTTGGGTGTACTCAAAAAGTTATGGAATTAAATGGTGTCCACATGTTCCACATGGGACCTGTGGGTAATTTTTCCAAAAAAAAAACTCTATATTGAATTGTGATTGGGGGTTACAACAATCAATTTCCTTACATTTTACAATTGTTAGACATTATAGGCCCATGGCCATTATCTTAAAGGGTTTTGATTTGTGGCACTAAAATTGGGGGCACTAATGCCCCTAATTTTCATATAAGGCAAAAAAAAAAAAAAAAAAAAAAAACAAACAAAACAGTTACTTGAAATGGAAATTAGGGGCATTAGTGCCCCCATTTTAGTGCCACAAAACATTTTCCTATCTTAAATTTGTTTTACTACACCAGCCCCATTAATGGCTATGGGCATTCCTCTTTTGTACAACCCTACTTATATCCACCTATGATATGACAATCCATGAGAAAGACATTAAGCTGTCAGGTGATGGGGCAATACAAATAGAAATTATCTTGAATTCTTTTTACTAGACCAGCTCCATGGACTATGGGTTTTCCCTCTTTGATATAACCCCACTTATATTCATCTATGACAATCCATGAAAGAGTCAGTAAGATACCGGCTGATAGGGGAATTCAATCAGCCTATAACTTGATAAAAAAAAAAAAAAAAATGAGCTTCCAAGTAAATACAAGTATTTTGGGAAAAAGATACATCATCAAGAAGTATTTTAGGCCAAAACAATGTTTCATTATTCAGAGAAGTATACATTTCCCAAAACAAAGCGAATCACTTTCAACAGTTAAGAACCTGAGGAGTGGTGACAGGGCTATCTCCACAGCCACTGCTACATATTTCAGTTTAAATTTTGAATTAACAATCAAGATGGTTTCAATTCCAACTCTACAAGGCATGCATGTCATGCCGCCGAACAAACTTAGGTTTTGATATACATACTTATACATATTGTGATCTAACATCTAGATGAAAAATGAAAAGAATATTGTGTTTTCTCATTATCATTTCTGAATTCGTAAGAAAGAAAAGTGAGAGATGTAAGTAAGAACAATGTCAGTGGAATAAATATTTTTTAACCAATCAACTTGAATTTTACCAAATATCATCACTTAAATATTTTTTTATTCTTTTTCACCATTTCTTATTATTTCAAACCCTTTCTTATCATTTCCCATTAAATCACCAAAATCCAAACACTTCCTTACCAAATTTATAAATCTCATTTCTTATCCTTTCCATTATTAAATCACCAAATCCAAACGGAGTCCTGTGTCTCCAATTGTTTTTGTGTGTGGAAAGAGAGGAGTCTGGAACGCTGACCAGTAAAATGAGAGGAGAGTCAGGTCGGAGGCGAAAATCGTCGCCGGAGACCCAATCGAGAGCTACGGAACCATTGTCTTTGGTCCTGAGACACTCACGGCGAAACATACGTTAGGAAGAGATCGGAAGACCGCGGCGAAGATGGTCTCCACATGTCGATTCCAACCAATAACAGTATTCGTAGGCACGGTTTAGAATTTTGAGTGCGGGTAGGAAGGAGTCCCGACCACCGCCGCCGACGACTTCCAGAGACTGGTGGGGGTGGCGGTCGTCCGGCATTGCGGCTGCGGCAGGGTTGAGGCGTCGGATGGGGAGGAAGGAGGCAAGAAGGGCTACAGAGCCTAAGGAGGCTCTCGCCATTGATGAAAGGGGTTTTAATCTGCTCCCAAATTAGATGAGTGGCTGATGACAGGACCACCTAAGGAATGTTTGGTTTGAGATTTTTGAATTAAGTTTTTTAAAGTTGAATTTTTTTATTTTTAAATTTTTTTATTTTTAGTGATTATTTTTAAAATTTTAAATATTTTTATTATTTTTTTAGATACACATTATTTAGATATATCTAAAATATAAAAAATTATGAAAAATTATTTTAAAAAATTAATAAATACATAAAATATAAAAAATGTATTGAATTCTTGTATTTTTTTATATTTTTTGTATTTAGTAAATTTTTAAAAGATTTTTTTATATATTTTTTACTTTTTAGGTCTATTTATGTTAAGTGTGTCTAAAAAGTAAAAAAATTGTTTAAAATATTAAAAAAATTTAGTAAAAACAAAAATCACAGAAAATAAGAAAGTAGAATTTTCTGAAAAGTATTTTTGAAAAAATGAAATCAAACAATGCAATTTTTTTTTTTTTTTTTGTGGTAATATAAAATTGAAATCTATATAACAAGGGAGGGAGGTTTTTGAATCTTGATAAGACTTTTGTTTATTTGTCAAAATATACACCATTAGATTGATTCAATCCAATGGTTGAAAATGTCTCTCTCCTTTGGACATTTTAATGGTTGAGATCAGTTTGGATAAATATCAATGCTTGGGGGAAAATGTCTCTCTCTCTCTCTCTCTCTCTATCTCTCTCCTTTTTTCTCACCCCCAGACGTCTTCACTGTTTCTCTCTCTGATTTTGATTTCAAAATTTGAAACTCTATTCTCTCTCTCTACAAGTTTGATCTCCTATGGTGCCAACACATCACATACCCATACCCAACAACACCACAACTCACCACTCTCTTTCTCTCTCTCTCTCTCTCTTCACAAAACCCATTTTCTGGGTCTCTTTCAATTCTATTTAAATTCTTTCATTTCTTTATTCTTTTTATTTTTTGGGGAGTTTTGCCATCAAAAGTTTATTGTGAAGTTTGTGGTTCCAAAACTTTCTTGATTCTTCCTATTTTTTTTTCCAGAAATCGATTGCAAAAAAAAAAAAAAGGGAAAAATCAAGAAAGTTCTGGAACCACAAACTTCACAATAAACTTTTGATGGCAAAACTCCCCAAAAAATAAAAAGAATCAAGAAATGAAAGAATTTAAATAGAATTGAAAGAGACCCAGAAAATGGGTTTTGTGAAGAGAGAGAGTGGTGAGTTGTGGTGTTGTTGGGTATGGGTATGTGATGTGTTGGCACCATAGGAGATCAAACTTGTAGAGAGAGAGAATAGAGTTTCAAATTTTGAAATCAAAATCAGAGAGAGAAACAGTGAAGACGTTTGGGGGTGAGAAAAAAGGAGAGAGACAGAGAGGGAGAGAGAGAGAGAGAGAGACATTTTCACCCAAGCATTGATATTTATCCAAACTGATCTCAACCATTAAAATGTCCAAAGGAGAGAAACATTTTCAACCATTGGATTGAATCAATCTAATGGTGTGTATTTTGACAAATAAACAAAAGTCTTATCAAGATTCAAAAACCTCCCTCCCTTGTTATATAGAATTTTTTTTTTTCTTTCGGAACCCTTGTCAGTTTCGTTCAAATTAGAGTTCTACTTTTAGAATTTTGTATCATTAGCTTTTAAAATAATGAGAAAATATTACGTCATGGGATTTTTTATAAATATTAATAATTAAATTTAAGATAAATTATAATTACACCTTTTGATTAGATCTAGTCAAATTTAAGATTTTTTATAAATGTTGTACTCCGGCAACTATTTTTTGTTTAGATCTAGTCGGATCTCATGTAGATCTATTCAAATCTAATGTAGATCTCATCTTTTTCGCCGTCGATGAGGATGAAATCATAAGTTGATGTCGGTGGTTGGTGGTTGCCGGTGAACCCCAATCAATGGTGGTTGTCGATCACCAGTGACTATATATTAGAAAGAGAAAGAGAATAAAGAAGGTGTGATCACCGGTCGTCGAACATGACAAAGAGAAGGAAAAGAAAACGAAGAAAAAAAAGAGAGAGGAAAACGTAAAGAATGAGACAAAAAACAGAGAGAGAGAGAGAGGAAAACGTAAAGAATAAGACAAAAAAACAGAGAGAGAGGAAAACGTGTAAGACTTTTGGATCTACTCAAAAAGTTGTTGGATTAAATAGTGTACACATGTTTCAAACAGGACCTACAGGTAATTTTTCCAAAAATTATTAAGTATATTCAATTTTTTAATATAATCTATTAACTTATTTAGGATTATAATTTACTTTCAATACACGTTATGTTTTTTTCCAAATTACCCTTCAACGTATACCCAAATAACAAACAAATCAAAAACCAAAAAAAAAAAAAAACTACAACATTGTGTTGCAAACGAAGGGAGGGAGAAGAAAGTTGAGCTTTCCCAGCGAGCTCGCTCATTGCGATTAGGCCACCACTCCACTTCAATTGCAAGCCCCAACAATTGCCTCTCATTCCCCACCACCATCGCCTCCATTCCCAACATGCCACTACCATCTCTGTCCACCGGCAAGTTCTCTACCATCCTCCAAACATATATATTCTCTCACTCTGCTCTCTCTCTCTCTCTCTCTCTCTCTCTCTCTAAAGCCCCATCATTACTTCTATCAACATCTCTAAAACTACACAACAATGGAAACTCATTACCTTTCGATTTGTCAGTTCATTATCATTGAAGCCATTACCGTCTTGTAACGACCCTAAATTTATAAGCCAATTAATAATTTACAACCTGTAATTATTCTCCAAATAGTTTCAACACAGATAAATTCTCATGAATTTCTAAACCAAAAAACATAGTCTTTTACATAAAATAAATCTCTTTTTCATTGAACTTTTACAAAATATTCCATTTCCTAGTCATGAATATAGATAATCCAATGTTCATAGTTCAAGAAGTTAGAGAATTCAAAATAAGTTGCCCTAGTGGTTTACAACTTTCAAGGCTATTGCCTTGGTTACACAAAAATGGTGGACACTCTGTCGCAAAACATAGTAGCTTGGAGCTTTAGAATAAATATCATCAATGAGCTTTCGTGCTCCAATCAAATCTCCACTATCTCTTCCTTTGGGTGGGGGGCACATCACCAAGTCTTGAAATTGGCTATGATAGGAATGAGTAAAATTTCCTAATAAGAATACACTTAACAGAGTATATAAATAATTGAAATGGATATGATTATGCTATGCACATGCCATGATAAAATCTTTATTTTCTTTTTTAAAGAAATGGTGTTCAATGCACCGTTGTCATACCAAAACCTCAACATCGACAATGGGGCGGTAAATAAATAATGAAATCCCAAGTAAGAGTCAAAATCATACGTATATAATTTTTATATATCATGAAAATACTCTCACATTTGTTAGCTCACAGTGCGACAAGGCGATGGGCACCTAACACACTCATTCATTCCACATTCGCCGGCTCATAATACGGCAAGGCCAATAGACAACCAAAATCACTTGTTTTTCCATATTTTCTGGCTCGATACAACAGGGCCAGTGGACACCCAAAAACACTTCATGCATTCATCCGGCGCTAAGCACAAGACAGGGCAATTAGGAACCTAAACTCCTCGTGCGAGTACTAGTACAATACACAACTCGTTTCCAAAACCTAATTCTATTCTCTGGACTCCTACTCTATTTACCCCATTTCAACATTTCCAAACTTCCAACAAAGTATATCAATCATGAGATAAAATCATGGATATCATGAGGTACATGAATTTTGCAGACATTTCAAGGTATCTTAGGTTTCAATTCAATTTACGGAAGAAAACAACATGTTTCATATTCCAAAAGAATCTTAATTCCATAAGTTCAACAACACCCAGATCTCAATAGAGTAAACAAATCTCGACAAGTTCACAAATTCGATCCTCATTCATGTATAGATTAACAACTTAATTTCATATTACATTGCCCAATTGAACCAATATCCTCCTTTAGAGTAAAATTCAAAATTAGGGTTTTGTAAAATTTTAGGACTTTTCCCTCACTTGCATTTTAAAACCAAATAATCTCTATCAAACATCTCTATTTTCATTAAGCATTCAAAAACCTTAAAGATTTGGGAAGAATCCCTATTTGAAACATCAAAACCCATATATATCTAAGTTAGTGTAGGTGATTCTAGGGTTACTCGCCTGACAGCTCAGATTCCCGATCTCCAATTTAGTCTCACGAGTGCAATGTGAAATATAAATGAGAGTCCAAATCTGACAAATCTATAGAAAATCTACTAATCGCAAGATATGCCAAAAATTGACTGCATCACCAGATCTCAGAGTCGTTACCTAATATTTTGGAAAAACTAAGAAAACTATGACTCGTGTCAAAGGCCACTGTCTATCACAAACAAAGATGTCTCAGTTCAAGACCTCAGATATGAGGGGGGAAAGGTCATGAATTAAGTACCTCTGCTCACCCAATCAAAAGATCTGTCTCTACTAAACCATGATATGAGTTTTATAGACAATATATGCTCAGGTTTTGATTTTTTAATGATAAAACTACTATGTGAAGTGAGCAATTATACACTACATCACTTATTTTGGGACACTTTGATCTCATGCATTCTTAAGGAGTTTTGAAAAATGTACAACTCAGAGGAAATCGAGCTCACACGCATAAGAATCAACACCATTCCAACTTAATGTCTCGGTTCACTTACTATCTGAGGCATTCAAATATAGAATGGGTCGAAGATTTTGGTTATGCCTTAACGTCATGCATTTTTTAAAAGAGATTTTCTTGGATAAAATCCGTAGTATAAGAATCAGCTACACTCCAAAATAAATAACACAATTTCTATCCACTGGCATTCAAACATATATCTCACTCAAGCACTTAGCCTCATGTTGTAACAACAGATATAATAAGGAACATGCACATGCTATATGCTGAAGTTCAAAATACTCACCTAGTACTCTAAGGCGAGTTGTAACACATACAGATATGTACAGATGTGCTTGTTCCTACATACAAGTTTCTAATGCAATGCACATGAAACATGTATCTAGGAGTCCAGCTACTAAGACATAGCATGTATATCACCACAATACATGGATTTATGTATGTGTTCATCTTTGAAGATAGTAAATCATATGAATGCGGATGATCCGGATCCAAGTGCATGAAAAAGTGGATGCCATATATAGGCATGATAAAGAAAACATGATGCAATACCGAAAGCAAGTAAATAAAAAGGTTAGAAAGACGTAGGGTTGGAAGATTATTACAACAATTCAAATAAAAAAATGGGAGACTAGAGAGATATTATTACAATAATGAATTGATTTAGCCTAGCTATTGTTGAATCTAACAAATCATACTAAATAAACAAATAAAGCAATCCAGATTCCCTAGAAACTGTCTGTTCTATTCTTGTAGGAAATAACCGGCTAGACACCTGACGAGCCGGCTGAAGTTGAAAGTGGCCGATTGAATTCCCCTTCTGGCTGGGAATTAGGTCAGTGTAGTATCTCAAGACAAGGGCCAAAGGGGTGTTTCCTGGAGGGGTTCTCACACCTTCCACCTCCACTGTTAACAAGTATCACTTGGGGAGGAAATGAATAACCCATAGCCCTCAACAACATAAACAGATATATACAACAGATATTTTGTTCAAAGAAACAAATTAAATGGATCGAACTCAAGAACAAATTCAAGCCCAAGAAATAGATAGGAACTTACATCTTCTCTTTGTGAATAAGGGCAAGCGAATACCTAAATCCATACTATTAAGTGGAAAGCATAGATTAATGCAAACCATTTCTTGGCAGAAGCTTTGCTTACTAAAATAAAGGATTCATCAAACTCATTGAAAACTCCTCATCTAGTCATAGAACAAGGATGATAACACCCTTTCTATGTTCATAAATGATTGAGAATGGAGGTTTCAACTTCCTTTGACCCAAAATCTCTTGTTTTACTTTCAAAATACTCAATAAAAAGAGAGAACAACACTTATCAACACCAAATCTCATGGATCACTCAAGCAACCTCATGAAACAACCTGTCATGACCCAAACCCGCCCCTATGGATTAGAGTCATAACCGGCCAATAATCATAAGATTACCTCCGGCCTCAGTCAGAAATCAAATCATTTTTAATAATAGGAAGCCAAAATACAGAAGCAGAACTTGCAAAGATTGTCCAATGAGCTGTGCATACATGGCTTAACCAAAAAAATTTCTCATAAATGTAATAACTCACACTATACAGACATCCATAGAATGTATTATATAAGTCCAAGATCATTCAAAAGTCAGTATTAACAAAAACCAATGTTATACACAAACTTGGTCACATGTGACCACAAAAGAAACAAAAAGAAATCAAAAGCCTCTTGCGTGAGGCGACCTTGGTTGACTTCTCAAAACTTGGTTTTGTCACACGTCACTGGGGATGGGGCTGGACATCCTGCTGCTCACCTACATACATATAAATAAAGAGTGAGCTAACGTCTAGTGAATAGTACAGAAGTAAAAAAGTTCATGAATGAGATTCATTTAATCAAAATTCGTAAACTAAACTTGTTGATTGATATCAACACAAAACGACCTTAGGTCCAATATATCATATATCATAACCATATACAAAATGACCTTGGGTCCAGTTTGTATTTATAAAACGACCTTTGGTCCATTATATGCAAAACGACCTTGGGTCCAATTCATAGGCAAAACGACCTTCGGTCCAGTATATGCAAAACGACCTTGGGTTCAATTCATGGCAAAACGACCTTTGGTCCATTATATAC